>OU342741.1:421967235-422050492 GCA_910589775.1 Avena eriantha | reverse complement strand
CATGGGTGGATTGTGAAAAGAGCACACATGCAATCACACTGGTGGATCCATAGGTGGTATGTGAGAAGAACAGCCATGAAATGACTCTGGTTGTTGTTAGTTAAAAGAACACACATGCAATGACACTGGTGGATCCATAGGTGGTTTGTGAAAAGAACATACATCCAATGACACCGGTGGATCCATGTGTGGTCTCTGAAGAGAGCACACATTTCAATGACTCTGGTTATTGTTAGTATAAAGAACACACATGAAATGACACTGGTGGATCCATGTGTGGTCTCTAAAGAGAACACACATGCAGTGAGACTGGTTGTTGTTACTAAAAAGAACACACATGCAATGACATTGGTGGATCCATGTGTGGATTGTGAAGAGAACACACATGCAATGACACTGGTGGCTCCATAGGTGGTATGTGAGAAGAACAACCATGAAATGACTCTAGTTGTTGTTAGTAAAGAGAACACACATGCAATGACACTGGTTGTTGTTACTAAAAATAACACACATGCAATGACACCGGTGGATCCATATGTGGTCTCTGAAGAGAGCACACATTTTAATGACTCTGGTTGTTGTTAGTGAAAAGAACACACGTGCAATGACACTAGTGGATCCATGTGTGGTCTCTGAAGAGAACACACTTGCAATGACACTTGTTGTTGTTACTAAAAAGAACACACATGCAATGACACTGGTGGATCCATATGTGGATTGTGAAAAGAGCACACATGCAATGACTCTAGTTGTTGTTAGTGAAAAGAACACACATGCAATGACACTGGTCGATCCATGTGTGTTTTGTGAAAAGAACACACATTTCAATGACTCTGGTTGTTGTTACTAAAAAGAACACACATGCAATGACACTGGTGGATCCATGTGTGGTCTCTATAGAGAACACACATTTCAATGACACTGGTGGATCCATATGTGGTATGTGAAAAGAACACACATGCAATGAATCTGGTTGTTGTTAGTGAAATGAAGACATGCAATGACACTGGTGGATCCATAGGTGGTATGTGAGAAGAACACACATTTCAATGACTCCGGTTGTTGTTACTAAAAAGAACACACATGCAATGACACTGGTGGATCCATGGGTGGATTGTGAAAAGAGCACACATGCAATGACACTTGTGGATTGTTGCGACCTCGGAGCTTTAAGGATCCTAAGTGCCTGTGATTAGCATGCTAGTCCCTGGGTCAATAGCTAGCACTTCACAGTCGATGGATATCATGTAAAACACAAGTCATTATTACACGAATAATCCAGAGTATAATTATTACAACTTGCATAGCTTATAGCTAGCTCAAATAAAACAGCGGAAACTAAGTAAAACTTGAGTCCATCAACGCCTCAGGCTAGCTGCGTGAAGACCCGCGATCCCTACGCACCTTTCAATCTTCGAATTCTTCACATAAGACGTGCAGCCAAAAGTTGGGTCAATACTTTGAATGTATTGGCAAATTACACCAAGGAAAGAGTAATTCTATCTCTACATGCAAGGTTAAGAGTAGGCTCTGGGGTTCATTTGCGTAAAGCCAATTTTATCAATGTAATAAGAAAAGAGGATGAAAGTTTTCCCTACTTTGTAATCTTTGATAAATAGTATAGGGTCGAATGGAACACGTGGATATTACTCACCAAGTGCCCGATCAACCTAGCACTTGGATATTACACACCAAGTTCCCAAAATCCCGCCCAACGGCGATATTACTCACGCCTTGGGTTTTATAAAACGTTAGGTTTGGAAAAGAGAGAGGAAGATCTTTCAGAGGCTCCATCCTTCAGATGCTCAAAGTTGTTCTGTTTCCGTGAACACGGCTGATCGATCAGATTGCAATACTCTCGAGAGGTTGTGCACTTTCCCCACAATCCACGATAAAGTCCTTTTACAGACAAGACCATGGCGAAGCCTTCCCTTAGTAGCCCCTCTACCAGCTGGATCCTACCGTGCCAAGAACCTCCAAATGTTGGTACCCCGGTGAGGTTTCCCACTAAGTACTAAGCCAAGACAGAGCCCATATGTATTGTGGTTGCACGGGAAGCTTCTGAATTTTGAAACATGGCAGACTTCTTTGATTCCTGGGCGGCCGTCCTCCACCAAAATCCCACTCGTTGTCCCGACAACCATTCCGCCTAGAAGAAACCTTAGTTTTATTTTAAAGGAGGTTTTGGAGAAGAAAAGTTCGGTCGAGAGAGTTCTCGTACTTAGAATTTTTTTGAGTCTTTCGAACCCTCCCAACGGTACTTGATATATACAAGTATATAGCATAGCAAGCATAACTTAGAAAAATAGGATAACCTATTGGGATGGAAATTCCCAAGCATAGAGCTACTCATGGCATACTACAAAAACGCACTTGCGAAAATAGTACTAAGAAAATGTACCAAAATCCTACACTTGCATACTACATAATTTGAAGAGTAAAACATGCATAGTCAAAACTGGGACATAAACATGAACAAGTGGTGTAACTTGCCTTGATCCGAGCAGCACTCTACACAACAGTACTCCTCAGCGCACTCCGAGCAATCTAACGAAAGAAACATGGATCCAATCACAATTTGCACACAACAAAGTCAAGAAGTCGAATATGCATGCATGCAACATGGTAATATGCAAGGGTGGATTCGATTTCGACCAAGGGTTTATTCAGGGGTGTTGTTAAGTTGGGGATGTCATTAGAATCGATTCCCCACAGATTTTAAGTATTTTGGGTTAAACCCTAATTAACCAAGCTCAAAACTAAATCTACAACTCCAATCTACCTCGAGACAGATCTGAACACCCTAAGCATGATATGAAAATTTTCTACGAAAGGTCTCGTCGATACAAAGCCAACGCAACAAGAATCAATTAAACGGAGCTACGGATAATTTTATAGAATTAAAATACTCTAATCTAAACTTTAAATCCTACTGCAAGATTGCTGCGGTAAAAAAGCAATATTATTGTAGATCTATGTTCTACTCAAAAATATGAATCCAACGGTATATTATATGCAATTTTTAGACTAAAACTCAAATTACTATTGGTTTTACAAGATTAAAGTATTTTATGCCTATTTAAAGGAAAATAAAAATGTGGCCAGCTACGAGGCGACAAGTGGCGGCTCGGGATTGGCCAGCGGGGCGTGCGTGACACCGACGCGGTGATGATGCGGCGAGTGGCACGCGGCGCGACGCGATTGGCCAGGGGCGGTTTGACCGTTTGTGCCGTTGGATCTCGATCTAATGGTCAGAGAGGGGGGGTGGTGGCTTACCGGCGGTGGCGACGGTGGGTGGCGGCGGAGCATTGGCGGCGGTCGGTGATGGTCGACAGCGGTGAGGCGGTGCTCCCCTGGCGCGGTGAAGTAGACGACGGCGACCGGCTCCTCGCCGTGGTTCCGTTCCCGGGGGTGGCGTCGGCTCCTCCTTCACGAGGTGGCGGTGGGCGGCGGCTGGAGGCGGCGGAGTCTGGCGGACGTCCGGCGAGCGATTGGCGGCGGCTCGGTGGCGGTGGGGTAGCAAAAGGCTAGGGTTTCGCGGGAGGCGTGCCGAGGGCTATAAAAAGGCGGGTTTCTTGGCGCGGGGGATACGGAATCCGCTCCGAATCGGCCGGTGGCGGTTGGCGCCAACGCGGCCGTGCGCCGTGTTCGACCTGGAGTCGATGGGGGGAGGGGGATGACAGGTGGGACCGCGGCGTAAGCGTCTGCTTGGCGCGGGCTGGCTGCTGCTGGCGGTTACCGGGGCGGCCCATGCGCTTCGCGACGCCCACCCGGCCAGGCGGGCGGTAGATAGGGGCGGGCCGGCTCGGCTGGCCCGGTTAGGCTAGGTTTCCCCTTTTTTTGTTTAATCGTTTATTTTTTTGTTTTCCTATTTGTTTAATAACTTTTGCAAACGGACTCCGAATTCAACGAAATTGGTCTCTAAAATTTTGTAAAAAGAAGAGGGTTAGGGTAGGATTATAAAATAACACTTTTGCAAGGGTGTTGGTGGTTCAAAAAGGTTTTACCCCTTTTAGTCTATATATGACTATGGGATTTAGGAAGAAATATCTATGCAGTTTTTAATATGCGATGCCATGATACGAGGATATTATGCATGCTTTTAGTAACATCTGTAATTGCAAAAAATTGGGATGTTACAAACCTACCCCCCTTAAGAAGAATCTCGTCCCCGAGATTCAGGTTGCTTAGCAAATAGGTGTGGGTGTTCTTTCTTCAGGTCTTCTTCACGTTCCCACGTGGCCTCTTCCTCGGAATGGTGATTCCATTGAACTTTGCAAAACCTGATAGTCTTGGTACGAGTAATTCTCTCGGCTGTTTCCAAAATCCGGGTGGGTTTTTCTTCATAGGTGAGATCGTTTTCTAGTTGAACTTCTTCCAACGGAACCGTATCCTTTAGTGGGGTTTCCGCCATTTCCGGGTGACACTTCTTTAGTTGCGACACATGGAAAACATCATGAACTGTTAGCACTTCAGGAATTCCAACTGATAGGCAACTTCCCCTCTTCGACCCAAGATCTTGTAGGTCCCTATGAATCGGGGTGCTAACTTACCCTTGATTCCGAATCTCTTAACTCCTCGTAGTGGCGAAACTCGGAGATACGCACGGTCTCCCACTTCATAAGTCACATCCCTGCGCTTGGAATCAGCATAACTCTTTTGTTTGGATTGGGCTATTTTTAACCTGTCTTGAATTTGTCTCACTTTTTCTTTGGCATCCTTGATCAGTTCGGGTCCAAACAAACTACGTTCTCCAACTCCACTCCATAGCAGCGGAGTTCTACACTTTCTGCCATATAGAACTTCAACTGGAGCCATCTTGATACTAGTTTGGTAGCTGTTATTGTATGAGAATTCCGCATATAGCAAGTTATCATCCCAACTAGACCCATAGTCTAGCGCACAGTCTCTTAACATGTCCTCCTAGATCTGATTAACTCTTTCCGTCTGTCCATCTGTTTGTGGGTGGAAGGCAGTACTAAACTCCAGTCTTGTCCCTAGAGACTCGTGTAGCTGTCGCGAAAACTTAGAGGTGAATTGGGTACCTCTATCAGAGACAATCCCCTTGGGTACACCATGAAGGCTTATGATCCTTGACATATAAATCTTGGCAAGTTTAACACTCGTATAGGTGGTCTTTACGGGAATAAAGCAGGCCACCTTTGTGAAGTGGTCGACCACTACCCAGATGGAGTCATACCCAGATCGAGTCCGGGGTAGTCCCGTGATAAAATCCATGCCTACCTTGTCCCACTTACAATCGGGCACAGGTAATGGCTGCAGCAGTCCTGCGGGTTTTTGATGTTCGGCCTTGACTCTGTTGTACACGTCACACAAGGAGATATATTCAACAATTTCTCTTTTCATGTTGTTCCACCAGAATCTATCTTTCACATCCATGTACATCTTTGTATTATCAGGATGAATTGAGTAAGGCGAATCGTGAGCTTCCTGAAGGATTAACTTCCTAATATTAGGGTCATCGGGAACGCACAAATTCTTCTCATACCAAAGTATTCCTTGTTCATCCGTATGAAACCCTTTTGCTTTGCCCTTGCTTATATTAGCTCTTATCTCTTCCAACTCTTTGTCCCCGTTCTGGGCCTCTTTGATTTAGTCCAGAAGCGTTGGCACTATCTCCATAGTTGCTAAGTATCCCTCCGGAACTATTTCCAACCTGAGGTCCTTGAATTGTTCACACAAATCATTTGGAAGTTCTCCCACGGTAAGTCCATTTACATAGACTTTCCAGCTTAAGGCGTCAGCCACAACGTTGGCCTTTCCAGGATGGTACTGCAGGTCCAAGTCATAGTCCTTGATGATCTCAAGCCATCTCCTTTGCCTCATATTTAATTCCTTTCGAGTGAGGATGTATTTAAGGCTCTTGTGATCTGTGAACACATCACAATGTTTTCCCATTAGGTAATGTCTCCATACCTTGAGCGCATGCACAACTGATGCTAGTTCCAAATCGTGCGTGGGGAAGTTATTCTCATGGTGCTTAAGTTGCCGAGAGGCGTAAGACACTACTTTTCCATCTTGCATCAGTACAGTACCAAGTCCTTGCCGGGAAGCGTCGCAATAGACCTGGAAGTCCTTTTGGATGTCAGGGAGGCACAAAACTGGTGCTGTTACTAGGCACTTCTTCAACTCTTGAAAACTTGCTTCACATGCCTCGGTCCATTGGAACTTCTTCTCTTTCTTCAGCAACTCTGTCATAGGCTTTGCTATCTTGGAAAAGTTTTCAATGAATCTTCGGTAATATCCCGCAAGGCCCAGGAAGCTCCTAATATCACCCACATTCTTAGGAGACTCCCATTCTGTCACGGAAGCTACCTTACTTGGGTCCACGGCAACACCTTTAGCTGATACAATATGACCAAGGAATCCCACTTTTTTCAACCAGAACGCACATTTGCTAAATTTTGCATACAACTTGTGTTCCCTTAACTTTTCCATGATTAGGCGCAGGTGCCTCTCATGTTCCTTCTCGTCCTTGGAGTATATGAGTATGTCATCAATGAATACCACAATAAACTTATCCAAGTACTCCATGAACACCTTGTTCATCATAGTCATGAAGTACGCTGGGGCATTGGTTAAGCCAAACGACATCACGGTGTACTCATACAATCTGTATCTTGTGGTGAAGGCTGTCTTGGGTACATCCTGTTCTCGAATCTTTAACTGAAAATAACCTGATCGGAGATCAATCTTAGAGAACACACTAGCTCCCTTTAATTGGTCAAACAGGTCCTTAATATTGGGTAGAGGGTACTTGTTCTTGATTGTCACTTCAGTCAACGACCGGTAGTCCACGACTAGTCTCTTGGTTTTATCCTTCTTCTCCACGAATAAGACAGGTGCTCCCCAAGATGACGCACTTGGTTGAATGAAGCCTTTGTCCAATTGCTCTCTAAGCTATTTCTTAAGTTCCTTCAACTCATCCACATCCATCTTGTACGGTCTTTTTGCTATTGGTCCAGTACCTGTCATCAAGTCAATGAGAAACTCGATGTCTCGGTCGGGAGGCATCCCTGGCAATTCTTCCGGAAACACATCTGGATACTCCTTCACAATTGGCACATCCTCCAAGCTAACCCCCTTAAGAGAGTTCACCCCACTTCCTTTGAGTGCGAAAGCTGACTTAAAGCAGATCCTTTTCTTATCCGGAGTCGTGAGTTCGATAGTCCTTTTGGCACAATCTATGACTCCCTCATATTCGGTTATCCAATTCATGCCCAAAATTATGTCTAAGCCTTGTGATTCCAGAACGACTAGGCTGGTGGGAAAGGTGTGCGCCCCAATCCTTAGTTCTAACCCACGGCATCCAGAGTTTGCCACTATTTCTCCTCCAGGAGAACTTACCCTTAGGGGAGTACTAATAGTCTCCGTAGGTATCTTGCCTCTATCCACAAATACCCTTGATATGAATTAATGTGATGCACCAGTATCAAAAAGAACAACTGCAGGGGTGGAGTTAAGCTCGAACTTACCAATCACGGAGTCAGGTGCCTCACGAGCATCCTCCACGGAGACATGATTTACTATGGCTTTGACAAACGGATTCAGCTTCTTCCCATTTCCATTACCATTGCCATGGTTGTGTCCGTTGCCGTTTCCATTACCATTCCCATTCTTCATCTTTTCGGGGCAGTTAGTTGCATAGTGCCCTCTCTTGTTACACTTGAAGCATGTCACTTCACTCAGATCCTTTCCATTGCCATTTCCATTGCAGTGTTTATGGCCATTGTGGTTATGTCCTCCATGACGATGACCATTGTGGTGGTGGCCATTGTGGTTGTGGGGTGGTGGTGACGAAGTGCGTTGCTTCTGATACGGGGTTGAGTTGTGCTTGTGCGAGGTGGACTTTCTCTTTCGGTTCTCTATACTCCTTTGCTTTGCTTCAACCACCACTGCCCTGTCCAGGAGTTCCTGGTAGTTATCAAACTTCAGAGCCACAAGCTGAATTGATATTTCATCATTAAGTCCCCTCAAGAACTCCTCCTGTCTCTTGGCATCAGTGGATACATCATCAGGTGCATAACGTGCCAGCTTGTTGAAAAGGTCCCCATACTAGGAGACAGAGCGGTGCAGTTGTTTCAAGTCGCGGAACTCACGTCTCTTAAGTGACATGACTCCCGCGGCTACGTGATGAGTATGAAAGGCCGCCTCGAACTGGTTCCAGGTGATAGCTTCAATATCGAGGTGGGTGACCTGGTAATTATCCCACCATTCAGCAGCTGGTCCCTCAAGTTGGTGCGCGGCAAAGCGCACCCTGTCAGCTCCCACAACTTGGACGGTGTCTAACTTCTTGTTGGTGGTGCGAAGCCAATCATCTGCCACAATTGGTTTAGAATTACTTGAGAAAATTGGAGGGTTCAACCTCAAGAACCGAGTCAAGCGATCATGTTGGGGCGGTGGAGGTGGTGGAGGCGGCGGGTTGTTGTTGTTGTTGTTGTTTTGCATGTTTTGAGTGAGGAGTTGGATCAGCTGATTCTGGGAGTTCAGAAGTTGTGCTATCTCTGGGGGCATGTTGTTATTGTTTCCATGTCTCTCCATCTGTGGGGTTCGGGAGACAAGTTAAGAAATAGATAGAAAGCGTAAGGAATAAACTCCTACCCTTATGTAAACAAGAGAAAAAACACACGAGAAAAGCAAGGCACACAAGGCACATAGTTCAACACACTCAACTAAGTTTAACTAAACCAATATAATTTTTGGTACTCATTACAATCGCGAACAACGTTTGACTATAGAACTAAAGGTGGTCCAACTACTCTACTCATCACCCACTTCCTCTTCCTCAATGATGAAGCCTTCCTTCTCCAGTAGTGACTTGTATAACTCCATGTCCTTCGTCGTGGCTTCAAGCTTCTCTTGAAGTTCCTTCACCTCCTGTGCCTCCGGTGTAGCAACTTCGAGCCTCTCTTGAAGTTCCTTCACCTCATGCAGCTCCTGGGTAGCAGATTCCAGCCTTTTTTGGAGTTCCTTCTTCTCCTTCTGTACCTTCTTGATCAAACTTGACCCCATAGTCACGGGTGTGATCTTCTCCTCCAAGATCCTCTTAGCTACTCGCAGGTCCTTCAACATGGTGGCAAAGTTCTTGAACTCCATCTCGTTCTTTGCGAGCACGAGACTTTGCTCCCTAATCCTCTTGTTCTTATCTTGCACCCTCTTCTCTTGATTAGCGAACCTCTTGTCTTGGGAGGTGAGCTCCCCTCCTAGGGACTTGATCTTCTCTTCCAGCTCCTCGATCTTCTCGTCCTTCTCCTTGACTAGGGAACAAAGCTCGTCATTCCTCACAATCTCAAGGCAACTCCCCTTCTGAAGGTCATTGATGTGGGACTCCAAGTCTTGATATTGGATCCTTCACGCTTGCATGTCTTCCTTTCCTCCGGGGTTAACTCGATTGGAACTCCCTTCTCATCACGTCTTCCAAAGAGTTTGATGTAGTGGCCTTCAACCTCTTCATGGTGGCGTCCGCAAAGGCGTCCAATGAGCTCCTGCAAGCTGATGCTAAGTCCTTTCTCCTTGGAGTCGCAGGTGACATTGAGTAAAATGGCCTCTGTCTTGTGTTCTGTCTGACTGTGCCCTGATTGGATGACTTCAATCGCCCAGCATCCTTCCTTGTGCATCTTCCTCAACTCGCTTCCCTTGACTGATGGCATGGGTAACTGCAACGTCTTGATGATGTCTAGAAGGCATTCCCCAAAGCGCAGGCACTTGATGTCTTCGGCGGTGTCGTAGTAGAAGGCCGTCATCTTTAGGTTAGGAGAAGAAGATTAGGCACAAGGTGATAAGGAAGAGAAATACTAGAAGAGTACAAAACTGAGAAGAATATAGAAAGCAAAAAAACACATGGTAAAGGTGGTTTCCAATCCTAGGGTCACGTCCTACAAGCAACTTTGTGCTCTGATACCATTTGTTGCGACCTCGGATCGTTAAGGATCCTAAGTCCCTGTGATTAGCACGCTAGTCCCTGGATCAATAGCTAGCACTTCACAGTCGATGAATATCATGTAAAACACAAGTCATTATTACACGAATAATCCAGAGTATAATTATTACAACTTGCATAGCTTATAGCTAGCTCAAATAAAACAGCAGAAACTAAGTAAAACTTGAGTCCATCAATGCCTCAGGCTAGCTGCATGAAGACCCGCGATTCCTACGCACCTTTCAATCTTCGGATTCTGCACATAAGACGTGCAGCCAACAAGTTGGGTCAATACTTTGAATGTATTGGCAAATTATACCAAGGAAAGAGTAATTCTATCTCTACATGCAAGGTTAAGAGTAGGCTCTAGGGTTCATTTTCGTAAAGCCAATTTTATCAATGTAATAAGAAAAGAGGAAGAAAGTTTTCCCTACTTTGTAATCTTTGATAAATAGTATAGGGTCGAATAGAACACGTGGATATTACTCACCAAGTGCCCAATCAACCTAGCACTTGGATATTACACACCAAGTTCCGAAAATCCCGCCCAACGGCGATATTACTCACGCCTTGGGTTTTATAAAACGTTGGGTTTGGAAAAGAGAGAGGAAGATCTTTCAGAGGCTCCATCCTTCAGATGATCAAAGTTGTTCTGTTTCCGTGAACACGGCTGATCGATCAGAGTGCAATACTCTCGAGAGGTTGTGCACCTTCCCCACAATCCACGATCAAGTCTTTTTATAGACAAGACTATGGCGAAGCCTTCCCTTAGTAGCCCCTCTACCAGCTGGATCCAACCGTGCCAAGAACCTCCAAATGTTGGTACCCCGGTGAGGTTTCCCACTAAGTACTAAGCCAAGACAGAGCCCATATGTATTGTGGTTGCATGGGAAGCTTCTGAATTCTGAAACATGGCATACTTCTTTGATTCCTAGGCGGCCGTCCTCCACCAAAATCCCACTCGTTGTCCCGACAACTATTCCGCCCAGAAGAAAACTTAGTTTTATTTTGAAGGGGGTTTTGGAGAAGAAAAGTTCGCTCGAGAGAGCTCTCGTACTTAGAAATATTTTGAGTCTTCCGAACCCTCCCAACGGTACTTGATATATACAAGTATATATCATAGCAAGCATAACTTAGAAAAACAAGATAACCTATTGGGATGGAAATTCCTAAGCATAGAGCTACTCATGGCATACTACAAAACCGCACTTGCGAAAACAGTACTATGAAAATCTACTAAAATCCTACACTTGCATACTACAGAATTTGAAGAGTAAAACATGCATAGTCAAAACTGGGACATAAACATGAACAAGTGGTGTAACTTGCCTTGATCCGAGCAGCACTCTACACAACAGTACTCCTCAGCGCACTCCGAGCAATCTAACGAAACAAACATGGATCCAATCACAATTTGCACACAACGAAGTCACGAAGTCGAATATGCATGCATGCAGCATGGTAATATGCAAGGATGGATTCAATTTCGACCAAGGGTTTTATTCAGGGGTGTTGTTGAGTTGGGGATGTCATTAGAATCGATTTCCCACAGATTTTAAGTATTTTGGGTTAAACCCTAATTAACCAAGCTCAAAACTAAATCTACAACTCTAATCTACCTCGAGACAGATCTGAACACCCTAAGCATGATATGACAATTTTCTGCAGAAGGTCTCCTCGATACAAAGCCAATGCAACAAGAATCAACTAAAACGGAGCTACGGATAATTTTCTAGAATTAAAATACTCTAATCTAAACTTTAAATCCTACTGCAATATTTCTGTGTTAAAACAGAAATATTATTGTAGATCTGTGTTCTACTCGAAAATATGAATCCAACGGTATATTATTCGCAATTTTTGGACTAAAACTCGAATTACTATGGATTTTACAAGATTAAAGTATTTTTTGCCTATTTAAAAGAAAATAAAAAGGTGGCCAGCTACGTGGCGACAAGTGGCGGCTCGGGATTGGCCCGCGGGGCGCGCGTAACGCCGACGCGGTGATGACGCGGCGAGTGCCACGCGGCGCGACGCGATTGGCCGAGGGCGGTTTGACTGTTTTGTGCCGTTGGATCTCGATCTAACGGTCGGAGAGGGGGGTGGTGGCTTACCGGCGGCGGCGACGGTGGGTGGCGGCGGAGCGTTGGCGGTGGTCGGTGACGGTCGACAGTGGCGAGGCGGTGCTCCCCTGTCTCGGTGAAGTAGACGACGACGACCGGCTCCTCGCCGTGGTTCCGTTCCCGGGGGAGGCGTCGGCTCCTCCTTCCCGAGCTGGCGGCGGGCGGTGGCTGGAGGCGGCGGAGTCCGGCGGAGCTCCGACGAGCGATTGGCGGCGGCTCGGTGGCCGTGGGGTAGAAAAAGGCTAGGGTTTCGCGGGAGGCGTGCCGAGGGCTATAAAAAGGCGGGTTTCTTGGCGCGGGGGATACGGAATCCGCTCTGAATCGGCCGGTGGCAGTTGGCGCCGACGCGGCCGTGCGCCGTGTTCGACCTGGAGTCGATGGGGGGAGGGGGATGACAGGTGGGCCGCGGCGTCAGCGTCTGCGGGGCGCCGGCTGGCTGCTGCTGGCGGTTACCGGGCCAGCCCATGCGCTTCGCGACGCCCACCCGGCCAGGCGGGCGGTAGATAGGGGCGGGCCGGCTCGGCTGGCCCGGTTAGGCTAGGTTTCCCCCTTTTTTGTTTAATCTTTTATTTTTTTGTTTTCCAATATGTTTAATAACTTTTGCAAACGGAATCCGAATTCAACGAAATTGGTCTCTAAAATTTTGTAAAAAGAAGAGGGTTAGGGTAGGATTATAAAATAACACTTTTGCAAGGGTGTTGGTGGTTCAAAAAGGTTTTACCCCTTTTAGTCTATATATGACTATGGGATTTAGGAAGAAATATCTATGCAGTTTTTATTATGCGATGCCATGATGCCAGGATATGATGCATGCTTCTAGTAACATCTGTAATTGCAAAAAATTTGGGATGTTACATGGATCCATATGTGGTATGTGAAAAGAACACACGTGCAATGACTCTGGTTATTGTTAGTGAAAAGAACATACATGCAATGACACCGGTGGATCCATGTGTGGTCTCTAAAGAGAGCACACATTTGAATGACTCAGGTTGTTGTTAGTAAAAAGAACACACATGCAATGACACTGGTTGATCCATGTGTGGTCTTTGAAGAGAACACACATGCAATGACACTGGTTGTTGTTACTCATAATAACATACATGCAATGACACTAGTGACTCCATGTGTGGATTGTGAAGAGAACACACATGCAATGACACTGGTGGATCCATAGGTGGTATGTGAGAAGAACAGCCATGAAATGACTCTGGTTGTTGTTAGTAAACAGAACACACATGCAATGACACTGGTGGATCCATGGGTGGATTGTGAAAAGAGCACACATGCAATGACTCCAGTTGTTGTTAGTGAAAAGAACACACATGCAATGACACTGATTGTTGTTACTAAAAAGAACACACATGCAATGACACTGGTGGATCCATATGTGGATTTAAAAAGAGCACACATGCAATGACTCCAGTTGTTGTTAGTGAAAAGAACACACATGCAATGACACTGGTGGATCCATGTGTGGTCTTTGTACAGAACACACATTTCAATGACACTAGTAGTTGTTACTAAAAAGAACACACATGCAATGACACTGGTGGATCCATGTGTGGTCTCTGTAGAGAACACACATTTCAATGACACTGGTGGATCCATATGTGGTATGTGAAAAGAACACACATGCAATGACTCTGGTTGTTGATAGTGAAATGAACACACATGCAATGACACTAGTGGATCCATAGGTGGTATGTGAGAAGAACACACATTTCAATGACTCTGGTTGTTGTTTCTAAAAAGAACACACATGCAATGACACTGGTGGATCCACGGGTGGATTGTGAAAAGAGCACCCATCCAATGACACTGATGGATCCATATGTGGTATGTGAAAAGAACACACATGAAATGACTCCAGTTGTTCTTAGTGAAAAGAACATACATGCAATGACGTCGGTGGATGAGGGGTTCGTAGCATGGAAAACAAAAAAATTCTACCGCAAGAACGAACAAAACCCAGATCTAATCTAGATAAAAGCCAAGATCTAATCTATTAGACATGTGCAACGAGATAGATCTGTACTAACCCTTGTAGACCCGAAAGCGTTACGAGATTGGATCTCATGGTTGATGTAGTCGATCATTTGCCGATCTCAAGATCGTGTGGACGATCCTTCCGGCGTCGCGTTCCGGTAGCGCTTCCGCAGTCGGTCAAGTGCACGATCCTTCCGGCGCCGCGTTTCGTCAGCGCTTCCGCAGCGGTCACACGTGCGGAGTCGAAGCAGACCTTCCTCTCCCCGTTCCAGCGAGCAGCGGAGGTAGTAGCTCTTCTCCACGGAATCCCAGCAGCACGACGGCGTGGTGGTGGTGGTGGAGTAGAGAATTCTGCAGGGCTTCGCCTATGCCTGTGCAGAAGAAAGGAAGAGGAGAGAGGCGGCAGAGATTGGGAGTTATGGAGCAGGGCTTGGAGGGGTGCCCCTGTCCTTCTATTTAAGGGGGGTGAGGCGCCATGGGAGGGGGAGTCCTTGTAGGACTCCCCTTCCTCTAGGTCGGCGGATTGGGAAGTGGGGGGAGGAGTTCTCCTCCCCCACGACTCCTAGTCTTGACCCACCAGGACTCCTTGATCCCTTCCTTGGTTTTCAAGCAAACTCCAAGAAACCTTCCAGAACCTTCCGGAACATTCCGAAACCTTCTAGAACCCTCATACAAATACTCCGGAACATTTCCTAACTCAGAAAATGATCCCCAATATATGAATCTTATTCTCCGGATCATTCCGGATCTCCTCGTGATGTCCCGGATCCAATCCGAGACTCCGAACAACATTCGGTCTCCAACACATATTCCATGTCTACTTAAAACAACTTCGAACCTTAAGTGTGTCACCCTACGGTTCGTGAATATGCAGACATGACAGAGACACATCTCCTATCAATAACCATCAGCGGGACCTAGAGATCCATAATGGCTCCCACATACTCAACGATGACTTCGCGATCGATTGAACCACTTACATACGAAACCAATTCCCTTTGTCACGCGATACTATACTTATCCGAGGTTTGATCGTCAGCATCTCCATACCTAGTTCTACCTCGTTACTAATAAGTACTCTTTACTCGTTCCGTGATATGTCATCCCTTGTGACCCAGTCACATGCTTGCAAGCTAATTAGATGACATTCCACCGAGAGGGCCCAGAGCATATCTATCTATCATATGGATGGACAAATCCCAATCTTGGTCCATGCGCTTCAACACATACTTTCAGAATACCCAATGACACCTTTATGACCACCCAGTTACGAAGCGGTGTTTGATGTCATCAAAGTATCCATCCAGTGATGGTGATTAACATAACCTCATGGTCGAAGGATTAGGTTACTATGCATTTGAAAGCTTATAGCAATACGAACTTTAATGACTTGATCTTATGCTACGCTTACTATGGGTGTGTGTCCATCACATCATTCTACTAATGATATAACCTTGTTATTAATCACATCCAATGTCCATGATCAGGAAACCATGATCATCAATTAATCAACAAGCTAGTTCAACAAGAGGCATACTAGGGACTCTTTTATGTTTACAAAACACACATGTATTAGTGTTTCCTAATAATACAATTATAGCATGGGATGTAAACATTTATCATAAACATAAAGATATAATAATAACCACTTTATTATTGCCTCTTGGGCATATCTCCAACAGTCTCCCACTTGCACTAGAGTCAATAATCTAGTTAAAAACTTGTGCATTCAACACCTATGGCTTTCTGGTGTTGTATAGACACTATTGCTAGTGGTAAACATAATCTTCGGATCTGAAACTTCCAGGTCCGTGTGTATTTGCATGTCCTTGCGTCTCTATGCATTACTCATTCTCCAATGAGATGGCATTGTATAAATTTGGTCCTTTGGTGAGACCTTTAGTTCCTTGGGATTAAATCATGTTGATACAATTGTCATATAATGTATCTTCATAGTATTAGCCCACTTTGAACCCCACCTAGTTTGATAACAAACTACTTAACACAAATGCCCTCCTTTGCTGCTACTATAGCAGTTATATACTTAGCCTTTTGTTGTAGTATCTGTCACAATGTTTTAACTTAAGTACTCAACCAAATCTGTTATGGAACTTCCTTTCCATTGCATTGTGCCACCCATAGTTTAAATTGAGATAAACTTAATTTGTGACAAAACTAGTATCAATGTAATAATTTACAATGAACTATTTGTCACCACTATATAAATAATATATTCTTAGTTCTTCCAAAGATCATAGGAATATCCCTACTATTGTCCAATGATCATCTTATGAGTCATTCTAGTATATGCTCATAACATTTAGAGCATATGACATATCTGGATGTGTACATCTCAAAGAATGATTGATCAAAATATTCTTGTGATTTCACCAAGTGTCAAAACACTTGAATCTCGCGTCAACACACTTGAATCTTGATTCAGTCCTTTTCGTGCGTCAAGAACCTTTCTTGTTGTTTCCATATTGAACTCATTCAACATCTTATCTATGTACATTTGGCAAAACCATATTAGCGCCTCAATCTATTCATATAGACATTGATGCCTAATTATTGGGTTATGCCTAAGTCTTTCATCGGAATCTTATTTTAATGAAATTCTTAACTTGTGTCAATACAAGATACATCATTTCCAATCAACAATATGTCCTCTACATAATGTATTAGAAATATGTCTCAGCGCTCCCACTTAATTTCTTGCAAATGCAAGCATCTTCATCATCTCCGATGAATTTAAACTCTTTTAACAGTTTCATCATGGTGAAGATTCCAACTCCACTATGCTTACGTCAACTATTGAAGTTTACATGCCATTTTAGCACCCTTTGAATTAACAAAACCCTTCGGACCATGTCATGTACATGTCCTAGGTTACCGTTCTATTAGAAGAACCTTGTTTTGTTTATTCAACTACCATATACCAAATTATATGTAGTGGTTGCTACATCAATCCGTCAAGACTATATATCGCTATGAAAGATCAAATCTTGTCATAGTCAACTCCTTGAACATTGTTGTAAACTTCTTTCTGACATGTCGACTATTTCATAGATGTTAAACATCCATGTCTTATTTCTTTATAAATCCAAACACGACCGATAGGCTTCACGCCTTTCCGGAGGGTCTTCAAAGTTCAGAAACTTGATTTCTCGTGTATGGATACTATCACGGATTCTATGACTTCTAGTCATTTTATGGAGTCAGGGCCCATCATTGCTTCTTTGCATGTAGTCGGTTCATCATTGTCAAAACAATAACGACTTGCTTATGAAATCTTACTATTTGATTATTACCGACCCACACGGTTCTATAGGAACTCTAATCTCCGAGATCACACCTTTTGTAATCACGAGAGCCATGAGCATTGTGGCCGTCACCGGGACACTTTCCGGCGCTGCGCTACTTAGCACATATAGCTAAGGTTCAACAACCTTATCAAAGTTCTATTGTCCTCCCACTTAACTTTTCACGAAAAATTCCTTCTCAAGAAACTTGACGTTCCAAGTAACAGACTCTTTTGTCCTCGGTGTTATGGAGAAATTCCCAACAAATTCTTTGCAATAACCTACAAAGACGTGCTTATCCGACTTCGTTTGTAAACATTTTACTTATGCATAGCATACCAAAATTTAAGAAAAGACAATTCGGGTTTTATCCCAAACCATAACTCATATGGTGTCATTTCAATGGATCATGATGGAGCTTTTTTCAGTGTAAAAGCGATAGTCACTAAAGCTTTAATATTTAATATATAATGGCAGTTTTATAAATGACACCTTTCATCTTACCATGTCAAACAAGGTTTCATTACATATCTTGAACACTCCATACTCCTATGGTGTTTTGGGAAATGCAAATCCATGGAACGATTCCTCAAATCTTAGGTGTTTTGCTAAACTTGTAACTCAAACATCTTTCTTTATGATCGAATCATAAACTCTTTATTTTCTTGTTACATTGATTTTCAACTTCATCTTGAAAGTCTTTGAACAACTTTCAAATATTTCATACTTCCTCCTTATTAAGTAAATATACAGATATATTCACTGAAATTTTCGGAGAAAGCACATGAAGCAAAAAAGATCAATCGCATATGGCTACACATAATGGACTATGCACATCAGCATGCACAATTTCCAATAAGCTAGTCATCCGTTCCTCTCTGGCCTATGGACGGAGTTTCAATTATCTCGAGGAAAGTCTCACATGTGTCAATTGATCAAAAATCAAAAGACTCCAAAATTCCATCAACATGGAGTTTCTTCATGTTTTCTTTCAAATATAATTTAAACAGCGATGTCACTTCATAAGTGATCTTTCAATCATTTGTCTTGCGACATTTTAGCAATAGTGTTTATGGATGTGATTTCTCCCACTAGACTTGTAAAAGTTCATCCATCTTTTATGGAATACGGTAATTATTTGAACAACCATTGTTCTCGTAATACCGGAACAAAATAACAATTATTATAAGAAATCTTGAAGGCTAGGTTTGATGACAACGAAAAATACAATAACACTTTATTTGTTTTCGATGATCATCATCACTCATTCTCTTGCTAGTTACTTAGGCCATTGTAGTTCATAAATTGTGTTGTCCTGTATGACATAGCATACCAACCAATGCGGTATCCAATACCGGAGAACCACATTGTTTAACAAGCAAGGAATACAACCATAACATGTATATCTTCTATATGCCTAAGTTGGACATCTCCAATCTTTTCTTTTCTGCCAAATATTTTATAGATTCTCTTTCAACAATTTCTTTTCTTTTAATAGAATCTATCAACATCAATAGCGGTGTCATCAACATGACACATGGTACAAAGTGTATATAGTCAACTACTAATACCTTTGGACTTGCACTTTGAGGTGGATCACCATCATCAAATGTTTGGTGTTCTTTCAAAAATCCATTCTTTAGTAATCTTTTAGCGTAGTAAACATTTTACTTACATTTTCTATTCATCCTTATCATGACAACTTTCATGATCAAGCTGTTATAGCTTATAAAGGTGAATTGTGAGTATAATGTTTCTTTTTCAAAACCTTTTGGAGGATTAGGACGACTAGCGTCTCCAACCTTCACAAATTCTCATCAAATATGAGGACGTATACTCTATCATGTTGTAACCAACACATTGTTTTAGATATCGCAATACCTTTCACATATGATGGTTTCTAAAACATTGCTTTTAGCTCTTTAGATAAACTTGATATTAAAAACAATCTTTTGAGTATCAAGAATCATGGAGGCAAAACATGATACATTAGATACTAACACTGGAATTGTTACTCTTGATTTAATACTATTTATTAAACTTCACAGAGTAAACGAAGTTTGCTAAAAGTTTGCAACAGGACTTTTAAACTTTAGATTGACACTCAAAACAATACGATACCAGTTCGTAAAGCAAATATCCAGAATTTCTATAGTTCGACTATCTCAACTATAACTAAGCGTAAGGTGGTGAACGGATGCCAATGACTACAACAAACTATGCAAATTCACTTTGATTGTGTTTATGATAAATTGAGTTCGACTAATCCAAATTACAAATGAACTCCCACTCAAAACAACATCCCTCGAGTTGTTTTAGTGATTACACGAACCAAATCCACTACACCAAGTCTGATCATCACGTGAGATGATGTAGCTTTAAAGGCGAACAATCAACATGTTCATCATATCATCCATATGACTCATGCTTTACCTTTCGGTATTCCGTGTTCCGAGACCATGTCTGTACATGCTAGGCTCGTCAAGGTTAACCTTAGTTTCCGCATGTGCAAATCTGGCTTGCACCCGTTGTATGCACACGTAGAGTCTATCACACCCGATCATCACGAGATGCTTCGAAACGACGAGTCTTAGCAACGGTGCCAACTAAGGAAGAACACTTTATTACTTGATATTTAGTGAGAGGGATCATCTTATAATGCTACCGTCGCGATCTAAGCAATACAAGATGCATAAAGGATTAACATCACAGGCAATTCATAATTAGTGTGATATGATATGGCCCTTTCTTCTTGCGCCTTTGATCACCATCTCCAAAGCACGGACATGATCTCCATCATCACCAGCATTGCGTCAAGGTCCGTGGCGCCGCTTCATGGTTGTCCATCACCAACAGCAACTATTACAACTACTTGGAATAAAGCTATTACATGATGAATAGACACGCATGTCTTAAACAAAATTTAAAGACAACCATTAGGCTCCTGCCGGTTGCCATATTACAATAAGGATCATTGCATACATCAAATATAATCACAATCACATAATGGCCATATCACATCACAAAACCCCTACAAAAACGAGTTAGACGCCTCTAATTTTCTTTGCATGTTTTACGTGGCTTGGGGCTTTCGAATAAGAACGGATCTTACCTACGAAAATGAACCATAACGTTGATACAAGTGTTGTCAAGATGCTCATTGTAAATTGAATCTTAACTATGGTGGGAGAGACAGACACCCGCAAAGCCACTTGTGCAAAGCAGTTGCACGTCAAGCGTGGAGCAAGTCTCATGTGCGATGACATGTAATGTTAGCCCAAGCCACTTCATCCTACCATGCCGCAAGATGCAAAGTACACGCTAAGACACTGACAACAAAAGCATCAACGACCACAAAAACATTGTGTTCTACTCGTGCAACAGATCTACGCATAGATACGGCTCTGATACCACTAATGGGTTCGTAGCATGGAAAACAAAAATTTTCTACCGCAAGAACGAACAAAACCCAGATCTAATCTAGATAAAAGCCAAGATCTAATCTATTAGACATGTGCAACGAGATAGATCTGTACTAACCCTTGTAGACCCGAAAGCGTTACGAGATTGGATCTCATGGTTGATGTAGTCGATCACTTGCCGATCTCAAGATCGTGTGGACGATCCTTCCGGCGTCGCGTTCCGGCAGCGCTTCCGCAGTCGGTCAAGTGCACAATCCTTCCGGCGCCGCGTTTCGGCAGCGCTTCCGCAGTCGGTCACACGTGCGGAGTCGAAGCAGACCTTCCTCTCCCCGTTCCAGCGAGCAGTGGAGGTAGTAGATCTTCTCCACGGAATCCCAGCAGCACGACGGCGTGGTGGTGGTAGAGTAGAGAATTCTGCAGGGCTTCGCCTATGCCTGTGCAGAAGAAAGGAGGAGGAGAGAGGCGGCAGAGATTGGGAGTTATGGAGCAGGGCTTGGAGGGGTGCCCCTGTCCTTCTATTTAAGGGGGGTGAGGAGCCATGAGAGGGGGAGTCCTTGTAGGACTCCCCTTCCTCTAGGCCAGCGGATTGGGGAGTGGGGGGAGGAGTCCTCCTCCCCCACGACTCCTAGTCTTGACCCACCAGGACTCCTTGATCCCTTCCTTGGTTTTCAAGCAAACTCCAAGAAACCTTCCAGAACCTTTCAGAAGATTCCTAAACCTTCTAGAACCCTCATACAAATACTCCGGAACATTTCCTAACTCAGAAAATGATCCCCAATATATGAATCTTATTCTCCGGACCATTCCGGATCTCCTCGTGATGTCCCGGATCCAATCCGAGACTCCGAACAACATTCGGTCTCCAACGCATATTCCATATCTACTTAAAACAACTTCGAACCTTAAGTGTGTCACCCTACGGTTCGTGAATATGCAGACATGACAGAGACACATCTCCTATCAATAACCATCAGCGGGACCTGGAGATCCATAATGGCTCCCACATACTCAACGATGACTTCGCGATCGATTGAACCACTTACATACGAAACCAATTCCCTTTGTCACGCAATACTATACTTATCCGAGGATTGATCGTCAGCATCTCCATACCTAGTTCTACCTCGTTACTGATAAGTACTCTTTACTCGTTCCGTGATATGTCATCCCTTGTGACCCAGTCACATGCTTGCAAGCTAATTAGATGACATTCCACCGAGAGGGCCCAGAGCATATCTATCCGTCAATGGATGCACAAATCCCAATCTTGGTCCATGCGCTTCAACACATACTTTCAAAATACCCAATGACACCTTTATGACCACCCAGTTACGAAGCGGTGTTTGATGTCATCAAAGTATCCATCCGGTGATGGTGATTAACATAACCTCATGGTCGAAGGATTAGGTTACTATGCATTTGAAAGCTTATAGCAATACGAACTTTAATAACTTGATCTTATGCTACGCTTACTATGGGTGTGTGTCCATCACATCATTCTCCTAGTGATATAACCTTGTTATTAATCACATCCAATGTCCATGATCAGGAAACCATGATCATCAATTAATCAACAAGCTAGTTCAACAAGAGGCTTACTAGGGACTCTTTTATGTTTACAAAACACACATGTATTAGTGTTTCCTAATAATACAATTATAACATGGGATGTAAACATTTATCATAAACATAAACATATAATAATAACCACTTTATTATTGCCTCTTGGGCATATCTCCAATAGTGGAACCATGTGTGGTCTCTGAAGAGAGCACACATTTCAATGACTCTGGTTGTTGTTAGCAAAAAGAAGACACATGAAATGACACTGGTGGATCCATGTGTGGTCCTGAAGAGAACACTCATGCAATGACACTTGTTGTTGTTACTCAAAAGAACACACATGCAATGACACTGGAAGATCCATGTGTGGATTGTGAAGAGAACACACATGCAATGACACTGGTGGATCCATGTGTGGTCTCTTAAGAGAACACACATGCAATGACACTGGTTGTTGTTACTAAAAAGAGCACACATGCAATGACACGGGTGGATCCATGTGTGGATTGTGAAGAGAACACACATGCAATGAAACTAGTGGATCCATAGGTGGTATGTGAGAAGAACAGCCATGAAATGACTCTGGTTTTTGTTAGTAAAAAGAACACACATGCAATGACACTGGTGGATCCATAGGTGGTTTGTGCAAAGAGCAAACATGCAATGACTCCAGTTGTTGTTAGTGAAAAGAACACACATGCAATGATACTGGTTGTTGTTACTAAAAAGAACACACATGTAATGACACTGGTGGATCCATATGTGGTATGTGAGAAGAACACACATTTCAGTGACTCTGGTTGTTGTTTGTAAAAAGAACACACATGCAATGACTGGTGGATCCACGGGTGGATTGTGAAAAGTGCACACATGCAATGACACTGGTGGATGCGTATGTGGTATGTGAAAAGAACACACATGCAATGACTCCAGTTGTTGTTAGTGAAAAGAAGATACATGCAATGACATCGGTGGATCCACGTGTGGTCTCTGAAGAGAGCACACATTTCAATGACTCTAGTTGTTGTTAGTAAAAAGAACACACATGCAATGACACTGGTGGATCCATGTGTGGTCTCTGAGAGAACACACGTGCAATGACACTGGTTGTTGTTACTCAAAAGAATACACATGCAATGACACTGGAAGATCCATGTGTGGATTGTGAAGAGAACACACGTGCAATGACACTGGTGGATCCATGTGTGGTCTCTGAAGAGAACACACATGCAATGACACTGGATGTTGTTACTAAAAAGAACACACATGCAATGACACGGATGGATCCATGTGTGGATTGTGAAGAGAACACACATGCAATGACACTGGTAGATCCATAGGTGGTATGTGAGAAGAACAGCCATGAAATGACTCTGGTTGTTGTTAGTAAAAAGAACACACATGCAATGACACTGGTGGATGCATAGGTGGTTTGTGAAAAGAGCACACATGCAATGACTCCAGTTGTTGTTAGTGAAAATAACACACATGCAATGATACTGGTTGTTGTTACTAAAAAGAACACACATGCAATGACACTGGTGGATCCATAGGTGGTATGTGAGAAGAACACACATTTCAATGACTCTGGTTGTTGTTTCTAAAAAGAACATACATGCAATGACACTGATGGATCCACGGGTGGATTGTGAAAAGTGCACACATGCAATGACACTGGTGGATCCATATGTGCTATGTGAAAAGAACACACATGCAATGACTCTTGTTGTTGTTAGTGAAAAGAACATACATGCAATGACATCGGTGGATCCATGTGTGGTCTCTAAAGAGAGCACACATTTCAATGAATCTGGTTGTTGTTAGTAAAAAGAACACACATGCAATGACACTGGTGGATCCATGTGTGGTCTCTGAAGAGAATACACATGCAATGACACTGGAAGATCCATGTGTGGATTGTGAAGAGAACACAGGTGCAATGACACTGGTGGATCCATGTGTGGTCTTTGAAGAGAACACACATGCAATGACACTGGATGTTGTTACTAAAAAGAACACACATGCAATGACACGGGTGGATCCATGTGTGGATTGTGAAGAGAACACACATGCAATGACACTGGTGGATCCATAGGTGGTATGTGAGAAGAACAGCCATGAAATGACTCTGGTTGTTGTTAGTAAAAAGAACACACATGCAATGACACTGGTGGATCCATAGGTGGTTTGTGAAAAGAGCACACATGCAATGACTGTAGTTGTTGTTAGTGAAAATAACACACATGCAATGATACTGGTTTTGTTACTAAAAAGAACACACATGCAATGACACTGGTGGATCCATGTGTGGATTGTGAAGAGAACACACAAGCAATGACACTAGTGGATCCATAGGTGGTATGTGAGAAGAACACACATTTCAATGACTCTGGTTGTTGTTACTAAAAAGAACACACATGCAATGACACTGGTGGATCCATGGGTGGATTGTGAAAAGAGCACACATGCAATGACACTGGTGGATCCATATGTGGTATGTGAAAAGAACACGCATGCAATGTCACTGGTTGTTGTTACTAAAAAGAACACACATGCAATGACACTTCTGGATCCATAGGTGGATTGTGAAAAGAGCACACATGCAATGACTCGAGTTGTTGTTAGTGAAAAGAACACACATGCAATGACACTAGTTGTTGTTACTAAAAATAACGCACATGCAATGACACTGGTGGATCCATATGTGGATTGTGAAAAGAGCACACATGCAATGACTCCAGTTGTTGTTAGTGAAAAGAACACACATGTAATGACATTGATGGATCCATGTGTGCTCTGTGAAAAGAACACACATTTCAATGACTCTGGTTGTTGTTACTAAAAAGAACACACATGCAGTGACACTGGCAGATCCATGTGTGGTCTCTATAGAGAACACACATTTCAATGACACTGGTGGATCCATATGTGGTATGTGAAAAGAACACACATGCAATGAATCTGGTTGTTGTTAGTGAAATGAACACACATGCAATGACACTGGTGGATCCATAGGTGGTATGTGAGAAGAACACACATTTCAATGACTTTGGTTGTTGTTACTAAAAAGAAAACACATGCAATGACACTGGTGGGTCCATGGGTTGATTTTGAAAAGAGCACGCATGCAATGACACTGGTGGATCCATATGTGGTATGTGAAAAGAACACACATGCAATGACTCAAGTTGTTGTTAGTGAAAAGAACATACATGCAATGACAACGGTGGATCCATGTGTGGTCTCTGAAGAGAGCACACATTTCAATGACTCTGGTTATTGTTAGTATGGGTGATCTTATGCTACGCTTACTATGGGTGTGTGTCCATCACATCATTCTCCTAATGATATAACCTTGTTATTAATCACATCCAATGTCCATGATTAGGAAACCATGATCATCAATTAATCAACAAGCTAGTTCAACAAGAGGCTTACTAGGGACTCTTTTATGTTTACAAAACACACATGTATTAGTGTTTCCTAATAATACAATTATAGCATGGGATGTAAACATTTATCATAAACATAAAGATATAATAATAACCACTTTATTATTGCCTCTTGGGCATATCTCCAATAGTGGAACCATGTGTGGTCTCTGAAGAGAGAACACATTTCAATGACTCTGGTTGTTGTTAGTAAAAAGAAGACACATGAAATGACACTGGTGGATCCATGTGTGGTCTCTGAAGAGAACACACATGCAATGACACTTGTTGTTGTTACTCAAAAGAACACACATGCAATGACACAGGAAGATCCATGTGTGGATTGTGAAGAGAACACACATGCAATGACACTGGTGGATCCATGTGTGGTCTCTTAAGAGAACACACATGCAATGACACTGGTTGTTGTTACTAAAAAGAGCACACATGCAATGACACGGGTGGATCCATGTGTGGATTGTGAAGAGAACACACATGCAATGAAACTAGTGGATCCATAGGTGGTATGTGAGAAGAACAGCCATGAAATGACTCTGGTTGTTGTTAGTAAAAAGAACACACATGCAATGACACTGGTGGATCCATAGGTGGTTTGTGAAAAGAGCAAACATGCAATGACTCCAGTTGTTGTTAGTGAAAAGAACACACATGCAATGATACTGGTTGTCGTTACTGAAAAGAACACACATGTAATGACACTGGTGGATCCATATGTGGTATGTGAGAAGAACACACATTTCAATGACTCTGGTTGTTGTTTCTAAAAAAACACACATGCAATGACTGGTGGATCCACAGGTGGATTGTGAAAAGTGCACACATGCAATGACACTGGTGGATCCATATGTGGTATGTGAAAAGAACACACATGCAATGACTCCAGTTGTTGTGAGTGAAAAGAACATACATGCAATGACACCGGTGGATCCATGTGTGGTCTCTGAAGAGAGCACACATTTCAATGACTCTGGTTATTGTTAGTATAAAGAACACACATGCAATGACACTGGTTGATCCATGTGTGGTCTCTGAAGAGAACACACATGTAATGACACTGGTTGTTGTTACTAAAAATAACACACATGCAATGACACTAGTGGATCCATGTGTGGATTGTGAAGAGAACACACATGCAATGACACTGGTGGATCCATAGGTGGTATGTGAGAAGAACAGCCATGAAATGACACTGATTGTTGTTACTAAAAAGAACACACATGCAATGACACTGGTGGATCCATATGTGGATTGTAAAAAGAGCACACATGCAATGACTCCAGTTGTTGTTATTGAAAAGAACACACATGCAATGACACTGGTGGATCCATGTGTGGTCTCTGTACAGAACACACATTTCAATGACACTGGTTGTTGTTACTAAAAAGAACACACATGCAATGACACTGGTGGATCCATGGGTGGATTGTGAAAAGAGCACACATGCAATGACACTGGTGGATCCATATGTGGTATGTGAAAAGAACACACATGCAATGACTCCAGTTGTTGTTAGTGAAAAGAACATACATGCAATGACACCGGTGGATCCATGTGTGGTCTGTGAAGAGAGCACACATTTCAATGACTCTGGTTGTTGTTAGTAAAAAGAACGTTAACACACACGCAATGACACTGGTTGATCCATGTGTGGTCTCTGAAGAGAACACACATGCAATGATATTGTTTGTTCTTACTAAAAATAACACACATGCAATGACACTAGTGGATCCATGTGTGGATTGTGAAGAGAACACACATGCAATGACACTAGTGGATCCATAGGTGGTATGTGAGAAGAACAACCATGAAATGACTCTGGTTGTTGTTAGTAAAGAGAACACACATGCAATGACACTGGTGGATCCATGGGTGGATTGTGAAAAGAGCACACACGCAATGACTCCAGTTGTTGTTAGTGAAAATAACACACATGCAATGACTCCAGTTGTTGTTACTAAAAAGATCACACATGCAATGACACTGGTGGATCCATATGTGGATTGTGAAAAGAGCACACATGCAATGACTTCAGTTGTTGTTAGTGAAAAGAACACACATGCACTGACACTGGTGGATCCATGTGTGGTCTCTGTACAGAACCCAAATTTCAATGACACTGGTTGTTGTTACTAAAAAGACCACACATGCAATCACACTGGTACATCCATGTGTGGTCTCTGTAGAGAACACAAATTTCAATGACACTGGTGGATCCATATGTGGTATGTGAAAAGAACACACATGAATGACTCTGGTTGTTGTTAGTGAAATGAACACACATGCAATGACACTGGTGGATCCATAGGTGGTATGTGAGAAGAACACACATTTCAATGACTCTGGTTGTTGTTTCCAAAAAGAACACACATGCAATGACACTGGTGGCTCCACGGGTGGATTGTGAAAAGAACACACATTTCACTGACTCTGGTTGTTGTTCGTAAAAAGAACACACAGGAAATGACGCTGGTGGATCCATAGGTGGATTGTGAAAAGAGCACACATGCAATGACTCCAGTTGTTCTTAGTGAAAAGAACACACCGGCAATGACATTGGTGGATCCATAGGTGGATTGTGAGAAGAACATACATGCAATGACACCGGTGGATCCATGTGTGCTCTCTAAAGAGAGCATACATTTCAATGACTCTGGTTGTTGTTAGTAAAAAGAACACACATGCAATGACACTAGTGGATCCATAGGTGGATTGTGAAAAGAGCACACATGCAATGACATTTGAATGGTACTGGTGGATCCATAGGCGGATTGTAAAAAGAGATTTTCCCTCTCTCTCTCTGTCACAAATCTCACAAAAGCCCAAACGTGTGGAGATCCCAAACATGTGCTCACTCTGGGTGCTATGCCCTGATTGGCTGACACAGATGTCACGCGGATCGTCTCCACCAACCGTTGATCCCATGTGATCCAACGGGTAGGATAACCCCTCCCTTCTCCACTTTTTTATGCATAGTCAATTCGTGGAGAGCACCTCTCTATCCGTGCCACCGATAATTTACCTCCATAAACAAGTGAAAATCCATCTATCTAACTAAAACAAATAAAATAAATGATCATATTTCGAAGAAGCCATCGTCTTCGTCTTCTGGTTCGTCCTTGTCTTCGTCAACGCCATGGTCCCAGCCATCACCGCCGTCGGTGCCCTCCTCTAACGACTCGACACCGCCCCCTTCCTCGAATAAGCGCTCTATCACCTCGTCGGAATCCTCCTCCTCCTCCTCTTCGTAGTCCCATGGGTCCACATCACTCTTCTCCGCTTCTGCCTCCAACTGATCGATGAACGCCTCCTCGTTGGCCGAGTCGGACTCGTCCAAATAGTTATCTCCTCTCTTCTTCCTGGTCTTCTTCTTGTTCCTCTTCTTGTCCGTACTCGTCGGTGCAACACACGCCCCCGTCCTGGCTACTACTTTGCGCTGGTCCGAAGCTGCAGGTACCCCACGCTCCTCCTGCGCGGCTGGTACGAGCTTCGACGTCACGGTGTCCTTGAGTGCCAATGTCGATGGATCCTGGCGCGGTCGGACATGACGTGTTGCCTCAGCAGGCGACTCAAGAGCGTGGACGATGCAGCGAAGAGCCGAGGACACAGGACGGTTAGTGGACGGCTTGGACCTGCCATTGCCACGACGAGGGGGCATCGTGCTCGAGGTAGTTGCTCTGAATGATCTGATCAAGGACGAGCAGCGGTTTCGTGCGTCGTGTCCACGCATGCGTTTGTCGATTATCAAAAAAAAGTAATATCTCGTGTACTGAACATAATTTGATCACAACAAAAGTGGCACAGCATATTCTAGACTCGTAAATATCCCGTGCGTGCCTGTCACGTGGAGTTCGACGGAGTTGGACGTGCCCACATGATCGTGCAGCAGTTGCGCGCGTCATTGCCCCATCAACACATGACACACGCACGCGGGATGAGCGCGCCGATTCCCGTGACGACCACCCGGCTTGCACCCCCCTTATTATATACTGGATTTTGGGCGCCGCCGAAGACCATTGAAGTGTCCATCGCAATAAAGACAAGTCCCATCGATTCCCTACCCTGCCTCCCTGGCTTCTTTGAGAAGGTAGACCGTACACGGTGGCCTTGGATAATAGTACTAGTACTACTGGACCACGGCCTGTACTCTTAGTCTTCTCCCACAGTAATAATCACTATCTCCTTCCTCATGGCGCCACCACACTCACCCTGCAAGCCATGGCTCCACTGAGGAGGGGGAGAGGCCGGTCGATGATCCTCGCAGAGAAAAGGGAGAGAAATCGCCGCGAGGCACTTCTTGCTCTACCAGCCGCTCAAGCCCACCCTCTCATCAAGGCCCAATCTCCCCTGACAATGGCGCCGAATGTTCTAGCAGGTGAGGGATCCTCCCGATACGGTCTCCTTATTCTACTTCTTCTCCATCTCCCTCTCCATCATGATCTTAATCAGCTTCTTCTTGTTTTTCTTCTTCTTCTGGCTCTTCCTCTTCTACGTATTACAGGTCGGCCGTGGAGCCCGAATCCACCACGATGGAGGTTTTGCAGGACCCGTTTGGCCCCGTTCCATGTCTCAGCGAGGTAGCAAAATGTCCACGCTGTTATTTCTCCGAGTTATGATGTGGATTTCTTAGATGTTGTCCGCCCCGCATTCGTTTTTCTTCTTCTTTGGCGAGTTGTATTAGTTTTCATGAATATGACTGGATCTCTTGGTCTTTCCTTAATACCGTTGTTCATAGATTCACTATGGATTTTTTGTGATTAGGATTAGTTTATCGTGGTCATGAATAGATCTCCAGGTCCATTTTTTAACACTACGGCCAATAGATTCAACGGGGATTTTTTTGATCTGTATTAGTATTCACTTGGGACCTAGAGTGTGATTGTAGAATTCCTATTTCAATTAACATGAACGATGCAGCGATCCAAGGCCGAGTACCGTGAGAAGGTGGCCGCGATCAGTTCCAAGATTGCCAACGAACATGAGGTTGCACGCTCCCTCACCCAAGCTAATGAGAGCCTACGCAAGTAATTATCTGTGCAGAAGGAGATCTCGCTAGATTTTGCACATGACGTCGTTAGGCTGCAGAAAGAACTCGACCGTAACTTGATCAGGAAAGAACAGGCCATCAAGATAATCAATGAGCTCACGGAGGAGAAGAAGAATCTCATGGAAAGGTGCATTCTCCTGTAGGACGAAGTCAGCGAGGCACTCAGAGGACGCGTCGAGGAAACCAAGGCTACCATCCTACCATGACAGGAACCGTTGCCTGGATGCAGTCAAGGAGATGAAGGCGGACATGAGCAGACGGATCACCGTACTCGAGGGTGTTCGGAAAGAGAACGAGGAGCTAAGGGCATGTCTGGAGGTGTATCGGAGCAATGCCCAAGTCTGATTCCCGTTAGCAGGGACACGAATACCAGTTCGTCCTCCTCTCCTTTTGTAATGTTTAGGGTTCAGGGAGCAATGCCCATGTCTTCTTCCCATTATAGGGTGCAATAAGAATCCTAGGGCAACTCCTTATCTATCTGGACATGTGTTGGTGTTCATGTTCATGAATGGACACCATGTTCTCTTTCCATTATGTATCTGGACATGGGTTTCTGCATTATGAGTTTGCCACTCTCCCACTACTATTTAGTGATATTGGGAAAAACCCACAGCACACTAAACTGCTGATAAATCTTATTTATCTTCGAAATTGAAATTATGACAGTGCCAGTAGTCGATTCATAAAATGTTGACTAGTCCTAGATTGCTTCTTCTTTGAAATTATGATAGTGCCACTAGCCAATTCAGTTAATTATGGAAACTAACCAGCTTCTCCTGGTGAACTGAACAAACCATACTATGTATTTTTGTTGCAGGGAAAGAGGCGAAAGATCGAGCAGGACCTGGCGACCTGGCTAAATGATAAGATATCAATCCAAAGGGAGAAGAGGAATTCCCAGGAACTGGCCTTTGACCAACTGCGCGCTGAAGTCGCGGTCCTTTCTGCCAAGTGCTAGAAACTGAAGGAGTTAAACGCCGACTGGGCGAAGCTACACAGTGAAGGTCGCGCCTCGGCTAGGAAGCAGATGGAGATCATGAAAGGGATCTTGAAGGAAAATCGTATGGCTACGGACAAAATTCTCCAATCCGTGATGGAGCGTTGGAACCTACAGCTGAAGCACAACATAGTATTGAAGGAGCTGGCCAATCTTAGGGAGGAAAACAGGCAGCTCCGGGCCAGGCTCGCTTGAACACAACATATGTCTATTTAGTACTGAACTGCCTGGTTTATCCTCTGAAGTGGTGATTTTGTAAGCGTGAACTTAACTCTATGCACGATATGTGTGTTCGTCTGAAATTAGTTTGCTCGAGGACTGAGTTTGGCTTAGTTCGGAAAGCGCAACTGCAAGTTTTACAATTAACTAGTTTCAGGCATTGGTACAACATAAATTATTCATCTCGAATTTCCTTTATCCTCTATAGTCTGTCCTAGTTCACCCTCGCACGCCTTCTTAAGTTCCTTCAACAGATCCGCAATGCAGTACTCTAGCTTCTTCTTGTCTTCCCTGAGCTGATCCCTCTCCTTTTCTACATTATGAATTAGCAACCTGTGACTATCCTGAAGCTTCTTTGCAGTTCCAACAACCAAGCTCCCATCGATTCCGTCAGTTAGCTCTGACTGCAAATTCTCGATTTCTTATTCCAGCTCCTTATTTCGTACCAACAGCTTGTAATTTTTTCAGCTGCATCACTTACATCAGTAAATCTCCCCAACCTTTCCAACTCATACATCTCCCATAACTGTGCCAAACATTTCTGAAGTGCATATGGCCACTCAAGATCCACCCACTCTACTGCTTTCCACACCGGGACAACCTAAAAACACACACATTATAGTCTTATGAACATGCACGATACATTTTACTTCATGTCACAGTTGCACATAATGTAAACAAACCTGATTTGTACAGCCCAAATACCTTCTCCCAGTGTTACTGCCTTCGAATGCAACATATCTCCTCAGTTTTAGCCCATGGTAACATGGCACTTCTCCATCGAGATCTAGGCCCTCCCATTCGGAGTCGTAGATCGTCCTTGGTACCTATAGGTAAACGCAAAGCTGAAATCGAACACGATTGCATGCACATATGGAGCTCAGATCGAGAGATTTACCATTGCCTAACCCTAGCCAGAGAAAACAGAGGAACTCACATCATGGAAGGAATACTCGATGTCGGAGAGAAGGTTGTCGCTGCTCGACTGGTCGTCCTCGCCGTTCAAGGATAGCATGGCGAATGCGTCGTTGCAGGCGACGGCAACAGCGTCTGCGTTGGCGAGAGAGAGAGAGAGAGAGAGAGAGAGAGAGAGAGAGAGAGAGAGAGAGGCCCTTCTACCGCTGCAACGATGACTAAATTGGCATGTTACAATAGTTTAATGGATACCATGCCCTTTCCCTGGATTACTGTCTCCTGTCTGATATGGATTCTCTTCACACATTCTCATTTCAAATATTAAACCTGCACTCCCTCCATCCCAATTTCATTGCCTAACAAAAACATACCAGTATATTACATCATCCAAAGAAACAAAATCATGTAAACTACAAGGTACTTATGCATCACTTCTTCAGTCATGGTTTCAGAAAACATTACATAATCTCCCAACAAACATAACGACAACATGGTTTCACAAAACATCACATTACAATCTCTCAACAGACGTAATCACAGAAACAAGTATATTACATCAACTCAAGAAACAAAATCATGTCAACTACAAGGTACTTACACATCACGTGTCCTGTCATGGTTTCACAAAACAATACATTACAGTCTCTCAACAAAAAAATAACAGAAACAAGTACGGCACATCATCTCAAGAAACATAATCATGTCAAATACAATGTATTTATGCATCACTAGTCCAGTCATGGTTTCACAAAACATTACATTACAATGTCCCAACAAACATAATAACAGAAACAAGTATGGTACATCATCTTAAGAAACATAATCATGTCAACTACAATGTACTTATGTGTTATTACAACAATGATGGTTTCAATGAGTGACATGTCCGAAAATCTCAACAGCTCGCACAGCATTATATCGCAATCTCTCAACAAATATAATCACAGAAGCACGCTCTAAATGCAACAGCAGTCAATATTACAAATACAGGCAGGGGAACCCCGCGGTCCATATGACAAGCCTAGGGTAGCAGGTCTCATCAGATCTCATCAACATCGACCACCTCATTCTATGAAGCCACTACAGGGGCATCTACATCCACTATAACATGTTCAACAACATCAGACATGGTACCAAGGAAGAACACCTTCCTGGTTCGCTTCTTTTGTCGCATAATCTGCATAAGATCTTTAGTATCCAAAACATCTATGAATTGCTCCTTCTTATGGTGCCACCACCGGATTTTTGCCATCTGCTTAGGGCCAATACTAATTTCCTTACCGATCATCTCTCTCATTTCATCAAGAGTTATGTTTTTGGAATCGACAGTGATTGATACATTGCAAATGTATCTATAATTTTTGATGTTCCATCCTTGGTTTTATCCACTTTCTTGTGTTTTGTTCCAACTTTGGAGTACTTTTCATATGATTTCTTGGACTAACCTATTAACAAGAGCCACAGTGCCAGCTGCCTGTTTTCTGCTGTTTTTGGTTCCAGGAAAGTCAGAAAATGAATATTCTCGGAATTAGACAGGACAACAGCCAAAGTGCCTATTTTTCGGAAGGGATAAAGTGCTAGAATACGAGATGGAGAAGGGCCTGGGGGCCACCACACCACCTGGCCGCGCGGCCAGGCCTGGCCCGCGCTAGGGGGTGGTGTGGCTGCTCCCAGCACCCCCTCGGCCTCTCCTTCCGCCTATATATTACCCTTGGGACGAAAACCCAAAGGCCCCGATCAAAAATCCATGAAAGAGTGTGTAGTCGCCGTCATCTCCATCCCTAGATCGGGAGGGATCTGAAGCTCTTCCCGGCACCCTGCCGGAGAGGGGAATTCACCCTAGAGGCCTTCTTCATCACCATGCAAGCCTCCTGTGTGATGCGTGAGTAGTTCATCCTTGGACTACGGATCCATGTAGTAGCTAGATGGCTGGTTCTCCTCCTTTGTCCTTTCATGTTTAGATCTTGTGAGCTCCGTTCATGATCAAGATCATCTATTTGTAATTCATACATGTTGTGTTTGCGGGGATCCGATGGATATTGAGATGCTATTTCAGATTGATTATTGATTCTATCATGTCTTTGTTATTTGTGATCTTGCATGCTTTCTGTTGTTAGTAGCTATCTTGGCCAAGTATATGCTAGCAACTCCAAGAGTTAGTATTTATGCTCGATAGTGGGTTCATGCCTCTGGTAATATGGGGAAGTGACAGAAATCTCTAAGGTACTAGATGTGATGTTGCTACTAGGGAGAAAACAACAATCCTTTGTTCATAGAACAATCATATTGTTTACTTTACACGCAGTTCGTAAAGCAATAATCTGTTGCTTGCAACTTAATACTGGAGGGGGTTCGGATGATAACCTGAAGGTGGATTATTAGTCATAGATGAAGTTGGATGGCGGTCTATGTATTATGTTGTAATGCCCAATCGAATCTCAAAGGAGTCAAGATGATTAGTATATGCATGTATTGCTTTCTCGGTGTTTTTCAATTGCCCCGCTGTAATTTGTTCACCCAGCATGTTATCTATCTAAGGAGAGCCACCTCTAGTGAACTATGGATCCCGGTCCTTTTTCTTTACATACAATCTACAAACTGTTTACTTCTTTGTGTTTACTTTCTGCAAACTTTTACTTCTTTCCATTCGATACGTTTAATCCTTTGTTTTCCGCAAAACACGGTGAGATTGACAACCTCATCGCATGTTGGGGACAAAGTTATGTGGTTGTGTTGTGCAAGTCTCCATGTTGCTACTAGCACCGGTAGTGCGCCCTGCCAAAGCTCAGCTAGTAACACCTTTGGGGTGTTTCCTTGCTCCTACTAGTTCGATTAAACCTTGGTTTCATAATTGAGGGAAAACTTGCTGCTGTGCTCATCATACCTTCCTATTGGGGTTCCCAACGAGCTCTACGTCGAACGTCGAGCACATCAGTGATCTCCACAGTACATGACGAAACTGGCTTATTAGCTCCCTCATCAAGTTTTGCCATGTATGAATCCACCTCTATGCATATAATGAACTTATCTAGATCAGCATCTATTGGTCCGTATTCTCTTGGAGCAGAAGCTCTGGCAGCAAGATCTCTAGCATCTGCATACATATCATCAATCATCGCTTCTTTCACCTTACGATCAGCTGCAAAACACTCCCAAACCATATGAAGCCCATGGGAGTGCTCAATTTGGTGATAGGTATCATTCATGTTGCGCCACACCAATTTTGTCCTCTGTCTAGAATCCGAGGGAATTCTAGCGGCAAGCATATCTACCAGCTGCGAAACAGAACCAACCTCTTTGCAATTCACAAGGAGATGCACATCATTTCCGAACACAACCCTCTCACAACCAAAATCAAGTTTTGTAGTGTACTTCCGAACATGAACTCTAAACTCATATAGGTCCATTGTATCAAAGCTATGCCTAATTTGATTAAAAAGGGGAACATTTCAGTTCATTCGATTCTATTATGCCTTAACTAATCTACTTGCGAGATAAGTCACAAATAAGAAAAATTCACCTCTCGCACTTCTCCCGGGTTTTTTTCTTCGAGATTTGGGTGCTGCATCCGCCCACCGGAGCAGAAAAATCCGCCGCCGGCCTTGCTTTTCTCTTCAACCCGCTGCTCGTAGGTACCTTGGGGGAAGAATCCTTGCTGGCCTCCTTGCTAACCAGGGCTGAAGACCTCACCGCTGCTACGCGTTGAGCCCCAGACTTGGGCCCCGACGGACCCGAATCAGTCAGTGACGTAGCTACAACTTTCACCTTGTAACACATGCTGGGCCGCCGCCGTCGGACTCAGTGTCGGGGGAGGGAGAAAAAAGGTCCTCCACCGCTGGCAGATTTAGGGTTGAGGAAGGGAAGAAAAGGGACCGCCGCCGCCGCAGCAAGATTCAGTGTCTAGAGTTAGGAAAGTACAATAATGGATTTTCCCCTACGACACGTGCAGGGTGGCTAAGAAGAGTGACCGACGAAGAAGGGGCACAACAGGAACTAGTGTAACGGAATATCCTGACTTAACAGGCGCGATTTGAAAATATTGGGTTTGCCCATCATTCACTCGAAAGACCCCTCTCAGCAATTGGCGCCCCAACTTTCCGAATCGCGGTGATAAAAATCAACTTGGGTACCGCGCTGCCTGGGCGACCCAACTTCTGGGCCGCAAAATGATATTCTCCTTGCTGAGGGAGACATCTGTGTTGTCTCACGCTGTACTGTGAAGGGCACGACGTGTGCGATCATCATTGGATCGCACAGAATCAACGGTTGGTGCGCATGATCAGCGTGACAACTGTGACAACCAATCAAGGAGTAGTAGACAGGTTGAGCACAGGTTTGGGCTTCTACGAAAGATAGAGAGATGGGGCAAAACTGAGTAGTATCAAAAAACCAAGGGCAAAACTGAGTAGTATAAAAATGGTAAGTGAGTGTCTTGTACAATGAAATACATCGTGGCATACATCAAATTATGCCAAGATAGATCCACTAGAGTTCATTAGATGTGTGTTCTTCTCATAAACCACATGGACCCACTAGAGTTCATTGCATGTGTGTTATTGTCATAAACCACATGGATCCACCGGTGCCATTGCATGTGTGTTCTTTTCATAAACCACATGTTGATCCACTAGTGTCATTGGATGTGTGTTGTTCTCACAAACCACACATGGATCCACCAGTGTCATTGCATGTGTGTTCTCTTCATGAACCACAGCTAGAGTCATTGAATGTGTCTTCTTCTCACAAACCACATAAGGATACACTAGTGTCATTGCATGTATGTTCTTCTCACGAACCACAGCCAGTGTCATTGCATGTCTGTTCTTCTCACAAACCATATAAGGATCCAGTAGTGTCATTGGACGTGTGTTCTTTTTATGAACAACACCCAGTGTCATTGGATGTGTGTTCTTTTCATGAAGCACACCCAGTGTCATTGGATGTGTGTTCTTATCATGATACACACATGGATCCACCAGTGTCATTGCATGTATGTTCTTTCCATGAACCACATCTAGAGTTATTGCATGTCTGTTCTTCTCACAAACGACATATGGATCCACCAGTGTCATTGGATGTGTGTTCTTCTCACAAACCACACATGGATCCATCTAGTGTCGTTGGATGTGTGTTCTTTTCATGAACCACACCCAGTGTCATTGGATGTGTTTTATTCTCATGAACCACACATGGATCCACCAGTGTCATTGGATGTGTGTTCTTTTCACGAACCACACCCAGTGTCATTAGATGTGTGTTCTTCTCACAAACCACATAAGGATCCACCAGTGTCATTGCATGTCTGTTTTTTTCATGAACCACAGCTAGAGTCATTGCATGTGTGTTCTTCTCACAAACCACATAAGGATCCACTAGTGTTATTGGATGTGTGTTCTATTCATGAACCACACCCAGTGTCATTGGATGTCTGTTGTTCTCAGAAACCACACATGGATCCACCAGTGTCATTGCATGTGTGTTCTTTTCATGAACCACAGCTAGAGTCATTGCATGTATGTTCTTTCCAAAAACCACAAATGGATCCACCAGTGTCATTGGATGTGTGTTCTTTTCATGAACTATAGCTAGAGTCATTGCATGTGTGTTCTTCTCACAAACCACTTAAGGATACACCAGTGTCATTGCATGTGTGTTCTTCTCATGAACCACATCTAGAGTCATTTCATGTCTATTCCTCTCACAAACAACACATGGATCCACCAGTGTCATTGAAATGTGTCTTCTCTTTAGAGACCACACATCCATCCACCAGTGTCATTGCATGTGTGTTCTTTTCATGAACCACACCGAGTGTCATTGCATGTCTGTTCCTCTCACAGACCACACATGGATCCACTAGTGTCATTGCATGTGTGTTCTTCTCATAAACCACAGCTTGAGTCATTGGATGTGTGTTATTTTCATGAACCACATCTAGAGTCATTGCATCTGTGTTCTTCTCACAAACCACATAAGGATACACTAGTGTCATTGCATGTGTGTTCTACTCATGAACCACATCTAGAGTCATTGCATGTCTATTCTTCTCACAAACCACACATGGATCCACCAGTGTCATTGCATGTGTGTTCTTCTCATGAACCACAACTCGAGTCATTGGATATGTATTCTTTTCATGAACCATAGCTAGAGTCATTGCATGTCTGTTCTTCTCACAAAACACATATGGACCCACCAGTGTCATTGCATGTCTATTCTTTTCATGAACCACACCCAGTGGAATTGCAGGTGTGTTCTTCTCATCAACCACATATGGATCCACTAGTGTCATTGCATGTGTGTTCTTCTCGTGAACCACATCTAGAGTCATTGCATGTCTGTTATTCTCGCAAACCACATAAGGATACACCAGTGTCATTCCATGTGTTTTCTTTTCATGAACCACACCAGAGTCATTGCATGACTGTTCTTCTCACAAACCACATAAGGATCCACATGTGTCATTGGATGTGTATTCTTTTCATGAACCACACCAAGTGTCATTGCATGTGTGTTCTTCTCATAAACCACACATGGATCCACCAGTATCATTGCATGTCTGTTCATTTCATTAACCACAACCAGTGTTATTACATGTGTGTTCTTCTCACAAACCACACACGGATCCACCAGTGTCATTGCATGTCTGCTCTTTTCACTAACCATAGTTAGAGTCATTGCATGTGTGTTCTTTTCACAAACCACAACTAGAGTCATTGCATGTGTGTTTTTCTCACAAACCACATAAGGATCCACTAGTGTCATTGGATGTGTGTTCTTTTCATGAACCACACCCAGTTTCATTGCATGTATATTACTCTCACAAACCACACATGGATCCACCAGTGTCATTGCACGTGTGTTCTTCTCATGAACCACAGCTAGAGTCATTGCATGTGTGTTCTTTTCATGAACCACATCCAGAGTCATTGCATGTGTGTTCATCTCACAAACCACACATGGATCCATCTAGTGTCGTTCGATGTGTGTTCTTTTCATGAACCACACCCAGTGTCATTGCATGTCTATTATTCTCATTAACCACACATGGATCACCCAGTGTCATTGCATGTGTGTTCTTTTCATGAACCACATAAGGATCCTCTAGTGTCATTGCATGAATGTTATTTTCACGAACCACATCTAGAGTCATTGCATGTGTGTTCTTCTGACAAACCACATAAGGATCCACCAAGGTCATTTGATGTGTGTTCTTTTCATGAACCACACACAGTATCATTGCATGTGTGTTCTTCTCACAAACCACACATGGATCCACCGGTATCATTGCATGTCTATTCTTTTCATGAACAACAACCAGTGTCATTGCATGTGTGTTCCTCTCTCAAACCACACATGGATCCACCAGTGTCATTGGATGTGTGTTCTTTTCACTAACCATAGTTAGAGTCATTGGATGTTTGTTCTTCTCACAAACCACACATGGATCCACCAGTGACATTGCATGTGTGTTCTTTTCATGAACCACAACTAGACTAATTGCATGTCTATTCTTTCCGCAAACCACATATGGGTCCACGAGTGTCATTGGATGTGTGTTCTTTTCATGAACCACATCTAGAGTCATTGCATGTGTGTTCGTCTCACAAACCACAAAGGATACACCTATGTCATTGCATGTGTGTTCTTCTCATGAACCACATCTAGAGTCATTCGATGACTGTTCTTCTCACAAACCACACATGGATCCACCAGTGTCATTGCATGTGTTTTCTTTTCATGAACCACACCAGACTCATTGCATGTCTGTTCTCTCACAAACCACATAAGGATCTACATGTGTCATTGCATTTGTATTCTTTTCATGAACCACACCCAGTGTCATTACATGTGTGTTCTTCTCAGAAACCACAATTGGATCCACCAGTATCATTGCATGTCTGTTCTTTTCATGAACCACAGCCAGTGTCAGTACATGTGTTTTCTTCTCACAAACCACACACGGATCGACCAGTGTCATTGCATGTCTGCTCTTTTCAATAACCATAGTTAGAGTCATTGCATGTGTGTTCTTTCCACAAACCACAACTAGAGTCATTGCATGTGTGTTCTTCTCACAAACCACATAAGGATCCACCAGTGTCATTGGATGTGTGTTCTTTTGATGAACCACACCCAGTGCCATTGCATGTATATTACTCTCACAAATCACACATGGATCCACCAGTGCCATTGCATGTGTGTTCTTCTCATGAACCACAGCTAGAGTAATTGCATGTGTGTTCTTTTCATGAACCACACCCAGAGTCATTGCATGTGTGTTCATCTCACAAATCACACATGGATCCATCTAGTGCCGTTGGATGTGTGTTCTTTTCATGAACCACACCCAGTGTCATTGCATGTCTATTATTCTCATGAACCACACATGGATCCACCAATGTCATTGCATGTGTGTTCTTTTCATGAACCACATCCAGTGTCATTGGATGTGTGTTCTTTTCATGAACCACACCCAGTGTCATTGGATGCGTGTTCTTCTCACAAACCACACATGGATCCACCAGTGTCATTGCATGTGTGTTGTTCTCATGAACCACACATGGATCCACAAAGTGTGATTGCATGTATGTTCCTTTCACATACCACATGTGGAACCACAGCTAGAGTCATTGCATGTGTGTTCTTCTCACAAACCATAAAAGGATACACCAGTGTCATTGCATGTGTGTTCTTCTCATGAACCACATCTAGAGTCATTGCATGTCTGTTATTCTCACAAACCACACATGGATCCACCAGTGTCATTGCATGTGTTTTCTTTTCGTGAACCACACCAGAGTCATTGCATGTCTGTTCTTCTCACAAACCACATAAGGATCTACCTGTGTCATTGCATGTGTATTCTTTTCATGAACCACACCCAGTGTCATTACATGTGTGTTCTTCTCACAAACCACAATTGGATCCACCAGTATCATTGCATGTCTGTTCTTTTCATGAACCACAGCCAGTGTCATTACATGTGTGTTCTTCTCACAAACCACACACGGATCGACCAGTGTCATTGCATGTCTGCTCTTTTCAATAACCATAGTTAGAGTCATTGCATGTGTGTTCTTTCCACAAACCACAACTAGAGTCATTGCATGTGTGTTCTTCTCACAAACCACATAAGGATCCACCAGTGTCATTGGATGTGTGTTCTTTTGATGAACCACACCCAGTGCCATTGCATGTATATTACTCTCACAAATCACACATGGATCCACCAGTGTCATTGCATGTGTGTTCTTCTCATGAACCACAGCTAGAGTAATTGCATGTGTGTTCTTTTCATGAACCACACCCAGAGTCATTGCATGTGTGTTCATCTCACAAATCACACATGGATCCATCTAGTGTCGTTGGATGTGTGTTCTTTTCATGAACCACACCCAGTGTCATTGCATGTCTATTATTCTCATGAACCACACATGGATCCACCAATGTCATTGCATGTGTGTTCTTTTCATGAACCACATCCAGTGTCATTGGATGTGTGTTCTTTTCACAAACCACATAAGGATCCTCCAATGTCATTGCATGTATGTTCTTTTCACGAACCACTGTTAGAGTCATTGCATGTGTGTTGTTCTCACAAACCACATAAGGATCCACCAGTGTCATTTGATGTGTGTTCTTTTCATGAAGCACACACAGTGTCATTGCATGTGTGTTCTTCTCACAAACCACACATGGATCCACCGGTAACATTGCATGTTTTTTATTTTCATGAACAACAACCAGTGTCATTGCTTGTGTGTTCTTCTCTCAAACCACACATGGATCCACCAGTGTCATTGGATGTGTGTTCTTTTCACTAACCATAGTTAGAGTCATTGGATGTGTGTTCTTCTGGCAAACCAAACATGGATCCACCAGTCTCATTTCATGTGTGTTCTTTTCATGAACCACAGCTAGACTCATTGCATGTATGTTCTTTCCACAAACCAGATATGGTTCCACCAGTGTCATTGGATGTGTGTTCTTTTCATGAACCACATCTAGAGTCATTGCATGTCTGTTCGCCTCACAAACCACATAAGGAAACACCAGTGTCATTGCATGTGAGTTCTTCTCATGAACCACATCTAGAGTCATTGCATGACTGTTCTTCTCACAAACCACACAAGGATCCACCAGTGTCATTGGATGTGTGTTCTTCTCATGAACCACATCTAGAGTCATTGGATGTGTGTTCTTTTCATGAACCACAGCTAGAGTGATTGCATGTCTGTTGTTTTCACAAACCACATATGGATCCACGTGTGTCATTGCATGTCTGTTCTTTTCATGAACCATACCCAGTGTCATTGCATGTCTGTTCTTCTCATAAACCACACATGGATCTACCAGTGTCATTGCATGTCTATTCTTCTCATGAACCACATCTAGAGTCATTGCATGTCTGTTATTCTCACAAACCACATAAGAATACACAAGTGGCATTGCATGTGTTTTATTTTCATGAACCACACCCAGTGTCATTGCATGTGTGTTCCTCTCACAGACCACACATGGATCCACCAGTGTCATTGCATGTGTGTTCTTCTCATGAACCACACCTAGAGTCATTGCATGTCTGTTCTTCTCACAAACCACATATGGATCCACTTGTGTCATTGAAATGTGTGTTCTTCTCATTAACCACAGCTAGAGTCATTGCATGTGTGTTCTCTTCAGAGACCACACATGGATCCACCAGTGTCGTTGCATGTGTGTTCTTTTTACTAACAACAACTGGAGTCATTGCATGTGTGTTCTTTTTTTACATACCACATATGAATCCACCAGTGTCATTGAAATGTGTGTTCTCTTCAGAGACCAGACATGGATCCACCATTGTCATGGCATGTGTGTTCTTTTCACATACCACATACGGATCCACCCGTGTCATTGAAATGTGTGTTCTCTTGAGATACCACACATGGCTCCACCGGTGTCATTGCATGTGTGTTCTTTTCATGAACCATAGCCAGAGTCATTGCATGTCTATTCCTCTCACAAACCACACATGGATCCACCAGTGCCATTGCATGTGTGTTCTTCTCATGAACCACAACTAGAGTCATTGGATGTGTGTTATTTTCACAAACCACACATGGATTCACCGGTATCATTGCATCTCTGTTCTTTCATGAACCACAGCCAGTGTCATTGCATGTGTGTTCTTCTCACAAACCACACATGGATCCACCAGTGTCATTGGATATGTGTTCTTTTCATTAACCATAGTTAGAGTCATTGGATGTGTGTTCTTCTCACAAACCACACATGGATCCACCAGTGTCATTGCATGTGTGTTCTTTTCATGAACCACAGCTAGAGTCATTTCATGTCTGTTATTTCCACAAACCACATATGGATCCACCTGTGTCATTGGATGTGTGTTCTTTTCATGAACCACACCCAGTGTCATTGGATATGTGTTCTTCTCACAAACCACACATGGATCCACCAGTGTCATTGCATGTGTGTTGGTCTCATGAACCACACATGGATCCACAAAGTGTGATTGCATGTCTGTTCCTTTCACATACCACATGTGGAACCACAGCTAGAGTCATTGCATGTGTGTTCTTCTCACAAACCACAAAAGGATACACCAGTGTCATTCCATGTGTGTTCTTCTCATGAACCACATCTAGAGTCATTGCATGTCTGTTATTCTCACAAACCACATAAGGATACACTAGTGTCATTGCATGTGTTTTCTTTTCATGAACCACACCTAGTGTCATTGCATGTGTGTTCCTCTCACAGACCACACATGGATCCACCATTGTCATTGCATGTGTGTTCTTCTCATAAACCAACCCAGAGTCATTGCATGTCTGTTCTTCTCAAAAACCACATATGGATCCACCTGTGTCATTGAAATGTGTGTTCTTCTCATTAACCATAGCTAGAGTCATTCCATGTGTGTTCTCTTCAGAGACCACACATGGATCCACTAGTGTCATTCCATGTATGTTCTTTTTACTAACAACAACTGGAGTCATTGCATGTGTGTTCTTTTCACATACCACATATGGATCCACTAGTGTCATTGAAATGTGTGTTCTCTTCAGAGACCAGACATGGATCCACCATTGTCATGGCATGTGTGTTCTTTTTACTAACAACAACTAGAGTCATTGCATGTGTGTTCTTTTCACATACCACATACGGATCCACCTGTGTCATTGAAATGTGTGTTCTCTTCAGATACCACACGTGGATCCACCAGTGTCATTGCATGTGTGTTCTTTTCATGAACCATAGCCAGAGTCATTGCATGTCTCTTCCTCTCACAAACCACACATGGATCCACCAGTGCCATTGCATGTGTGTTCTTCTCATGAACCACAACTACAGTTATTCGATGTGTGTTATTTTGACAAACCACACATGGATCCACCGATATCATTGCATGTCTATTATTTTCATGAACCACAACCAGTGTCATTGCATGTGTGTTCTTCTCACAAACCACACATGGATCCACCAGTGTCATTGGATGTGTGTTCTTTTCATTAACCATAGTTAGAGTCATTGGATGTGTGTTCTTCTCACAAACCACACATGGATCCACCAGTGTCATTGCATGTGTGTTCTTTTCATGAACCACAGCTAGAGTCATTACATGTCTGTTCTTTCCACAAACCACATATGGATCCACCAGTGTCATTGGATGTGTGTTCTTTTCAGGAACTACAGCAATTGTCATTGCATGTGTGTTCTTCTCACAAACCACATAAGGATACACCAGTGTCATTGCATGTGTGTTCTTCTCATGAACCAAATATAGAGTCATTGCATGTCTGTTTTCCTCACAAACCACACATCAATCCACTAGTGTCATTGCATGTGTGTTTTTCTCATGCACCACAGCTAGAGTCATTGGATGTGTGTTCTTTTCATGAACCACAGCTAGAGTCATTGCATGTGTGTTCTTCTCACAAACCACATAAGGATACACCAGTGTCATTGCATGTGTGTTCTTCTCATGAACCACATCTAGATTCATTGCATGTCTGTTCAAACCACACATGGACCACCAGTGTCATTGCATGTGTGTTCTTCGCATGAACCACAGCTAGAGTCATTGGATCTATGTTATTTTGATGAACCGCAGCTAGAGTGATTGCATGTCTGTTCTTTTCACAAACCACATAAGGATACACCAGTGTAATTGCATGTGTGTTCTTCTCATGAACCACATCTAGAGTCATTGCATGTCTATTCTTGTCACAAACCACACATGGATCCACTAGTGTCAGTGCATGTGTGTTCTTTTCATGAACCACAGCTAGAGTCATTGCATGTGTGTTCTTCTCATGAACCACATCTAGAGTCATTGCATGTCTGTTCTCACAAACCACACATGGATCCACCAGTGTCATTGGATGTGTGTTCTTTTCATTAACCACAGTTAGAGTCATTGGATGTGTGTTCTTCTCACAAACCACACATGGATCCACCAGTGTCATTGCATGTGTGTTCTTCTCATGAACCACAACTAGAGTCATTGGATGTGTGTTCGTTTCATGAACCACAGTTAGAGTCATTGCATGTCTGTTCTTCTCACAAACCACATATGGATCCACCAGTGTCATTGCATGTCTGTTCTTTTCATTCAACCACATCTAGTGCCATTGCATGTGTGTTCTTCTCATGAATGACATATGGATCGACCAGTGTCATTGCATGTGTGTTCTTCTCATGAACCACATCTAGAGTCATTCCATGTCTGTTATTCTCACAAACCACATAAGGATACACCAGTGTCATTGCATGTATTTTATTTTCATGAACCACACCTAGTGTCATCGCATGTGTGTTCTTCTCACAAACCACACCTAGTGTCATTGCTTGTGTGCTCTTCTCATGAACCATACACAGAGTCATTGCATGTCTATTCTTCTCAAAAACCACATAAGGATCCACCAGTGTCATTGGATGTGTATTCTTTTCATGAACCACACCCAGTGTCATTACATGTGTTTTGTTCTCACAAACCACACATGGATCCATCGGTATCATTGCATGTCTGTTCTTTTCATGAAGCACAGCTAGTGTCATTGCATGTGTGTTCTCGTCACAAACCACACATGGATCCACTAGTGTCATTGCATGTCTGCTCTTTTCATTAACTACAGTTAGAGTCATTACATGTGTGTTCTTTTCACCACCACAGCTAGAGTCATTGCATGTGCGTTCTTCTCACAAACGACATAAGGATACACTAGTGTCATTGGATGTGTGTTCTTATCATGAACCACAGCTAGAGTCATTACATGCATGTTCTTCTTACAAAACACATAAGGATACACCAGTGTCATTGCATGTGTGTTCTTTTCAGGAACCACACCCAATGTCATTGGATGTTTGTTCCTCTCATAAACCACAGATGAATCCACCAGTGTCATTGCATGTCTGCTCTTTTCATTAACCATAGTTAGAGTCATTGCATGTGTATTCTTTTCACAAACCTCATATGGATCCACTATGTCATTGCATGTGTGTTGTTCTCACAAACCACATAAGGATCCAGCAGTGTCATTGCATGTCTGTTCTTTTCATGAACCACAGCTAGAGTCATTGCATGTCTGTTCTTCTCACAAACCACACATGGATCCCCCGGTGTCATTGCATGTCTTTTCTTTTCATGAACCACAGCCAGAGTCATTGCATGTCTATTCTTCTCACAAACCACACATGGATCTACCAGTGTCATTGCATCTCTGGTTTTTTCATTAACCACAGCTAGAGTCATTGCATGTCTGTTCTTCTCACAAACGACATATCACCAGTGTCATTGCATGTATGTTCCTCTCATAAACCACATATGGATCCACCCAGTGTGATTGCATGTGTGTTCTTCTCACAAACCACATAAGGATCCACCAGTGACATTGGATGTGTGTTCTTTTTGTAAACCACATATGGATCCTAACCTTATGAGAGCCCTAATCTTAGCCCCCCAATGGGTGGCCGTTAAACCGAGTCTTCTAGAAGGCATGCCCTAACACAGTTGTTCTACTTGACGATTGTTACATACCGTTTGATCGGGGCACCCTAGAAGGCACGCCCTAAGACAGTTGTTCTACTTGACGATTGTTACATACCGTTTGATCGGGGCGCTTGGACGATTGGGATGGTCTTCGTGAGAGCGATCCGTGAGTAGGCTGTTCTACGGCATGATTGGCCACGCATGCTCTGGACAAACTGTCAACACTGGGTGCTCCCCTGTTGCGAGTGTCACGACTCACGTGTTCAGTGGGCCATATCCCAGTTTCACGTCCCCATTACTTCTCTTCCTCCCTGTACTTCTCTTCCTTCCCCTCGAAGCCACCTTCCCCACTTCACTCCCATCCTGCCATAGCCGCAAGCCGACGGCGCCTCCATCCCAATCCCCTCTCTGGCAGCCACCCCCCATCCCCCCCTCTCGCCATGGGTTCACGGGGAGACAGCGAGGAAACGCGTCGTGATGATATGGACGGTGATTTCTACGTGAGTCATCTCATCTCTATCTCTATCATATATGGCCAGTTATCTATTTTTTGAGCTAGATCTACTCTGTTTACTCATGCGCGTATGATGTGTTAGGCCAACCAGACGATGTATGACTCCTACTATCACAGTTTAGCGGATGAAGACAGTCCTCTGCTATGTAAACATGGATATGTGCCCGCTAAATTTGTAGCGTTTGAAGGACGAAACGCAGGCAGGAGGTTTCTACGGTGTCAAGGACATCGTGCAATGATGCAAGGCGGAAGTTGCGGTGTTGTCAAATGGGTAGATCCAGAGTGTCCCAAATGGATGCAGAAAACGCTGGACAAACTATGGGAAATGACTATTGAGTTGAAAGAATCCGTATTCATCTCACTTCTTGACAGTGTTGAGATGAATCTATAGGAACCAGTTGACACGACCAAGCATAAGCGAGATCTCAGGTGGGTGCAAGACAAGGTTAGCAAAGTCGAGAAGGAGAGGGACGCGGCGTTGGCCCTGAAGGCTAAAGCAGAGCAAGAACTGACTCAAGCAAGGAATGATCTTAACCAGGACAAAGTCCTACAGTTCACAACTACGAGTATTGACAAGTGCATGAGGAAAAATGCAGAGAAACAATTGAAGCTGTGCAAGGAAGATGCTAAAAGGAAGGAGCAGACGATTCGATCCTTGCTCTCACAGGAAGATGCGCGTCGGGCTAAGATTAGGAAGATCAAGGAGATGTGGGATAACTAGTTCTATTTTAGCTTGAGCTCCATGCCTTTTTAAGTTGTAACAGTTGTACTTGTTGACCTGGCGGTCTAAACTATTGGCCCCGGAGTCTTGGGATGAAAAAAATTGGTCATCCGTTAATCTGTCTTAACCCTGCATTACTTCCTTTTGTCTGACCAATGCCCCTTGGATATTCTGCCCGTCCCTTCCTCGTCCTCGTGTACAAATAGGAGGTGCCACAGCGCGTCGCTTCGTCGTTCATCCCCTCGCCCTCTCCAATCTCCACCGCGCCATTGCTTCGTCATCCATCCCCTCGCTCCCTCTCCAATCTCCACCACGCTGCCATGGAGATGCCCACGCTGAACTTCTACGAGGCAGTGATGTTCGCGCACTTCAATATCTTCACACCGCCGGCCACGACGGTGCCCCACGGATGGCGCATCAGCTATGCGGGGGTGCTGGTGGCTTCGCTCCTCGTCCCCGGTGGAACCGAGATGGAGAGCGAAATCGCTACGCGCTGCCGCCAGATGCCCGCGTGGAAGAGGGCGCTGCCCCGGTACGCGGCAGCCAGACCGTACTGGCCGACGCTGTTCAAGAAGGAGCGGAAGTCCAAGATTGGCAACCGCATCGTTTACGGGCGCGTGGTGCACCGGGATCTCTGCAATCGAGAAGGGCGGGAGAGGTTCTGGTCCGTCCCTGGACGGACCAAGTACACCGCCATCACTGCCGCTCGCCGCGAAGAGGTGCTCCATCTCGCGAACAATGCTGAAATTGTGGAGGTTCCGTCCGACGATGACGAGGAAGCCGGTGGCTCGGAGGACAGCGACAGCGGAAGTGAAATTGTTGACTAGTGGTTGAATTAATGTAGGATGTGAAATCGCACCTATGTTTAGAAGAATTTGTGGTTTAATTAATGAAATGCCCAATTTAGATCTCTGTCTCGATTAATTTGTGGAAGAATTTTTGATTTAGATCAATTTCTGCCTCGATTTAGATCTCTGTCCCGGATTGGGAACGTGACCGTGGACCAAAGACCCTTTTTCTACTAGTGTATTCTGACATTGATGGTTTGTTTAAACGTAATCTACGTGGATTGTGCCGCATGCAAATGGCACAACCACAATTTATAAAGTGGAAGCACGTACACCCGGTTACTGGAGATCCGGGAGCTTCACCAGATGCAGGGGATGCAGGAGCAGAGAGGCGGTGAGATAGACGGCTCAAGATTAGGCTAGAAAGAGGTACCGATTTCCTTCTCATCTGGGCATTATCGGTTGCCATTGCTGTTTATGTTGCCATGTCATTGTGTGCAGCAGCTGAAATAAGTTGCTGCTTCATGGAGTGTAGCAACTTAAATAATTTATTTCTGTGCCACTTACATTCCTTCGTATTTGGAGACCTCCTGCCCCTAGCAATCGTGGAACCGGTGCTGCGTTTTTTTAGATAGTAGTGGCACAAACACAATTTCGGATTCAACTACTGACTCGGGTGTTTCCAAACTCTAAGTCGTGGTACATTTTACTCAGAGAACGTGGGTAGATTATTTCGCCCAGCAAAGTTCCACATAGAGCTCCAGAAATTAACCAAATTACATATATAGGTTCAAGTTCAACACATTACTATGCATCTTCAGTGCCAGCAGCCTTCTTCCGCAGCCTGGGTGCCAAGCCTTCACGTCCACTGGCTTCTTCATTTCCTGCCTTCTTCCTCTTCCTCGGTGCCAATTTTCTTAGCTTCACGTACTCTGCATCGCTAGGACAATGGGCACCAGAATAGTGTCCAACATCATCTTTCCACTCGTTTTTAATTTCTTCGGGCAGAAAAATGACTGACCTGGCAGTCATGTTTCTAACCTTATGGCGCTTCCTGTCAAAGAAACAAGACTGTTGCATAACTGCCCAATATCTAGAGAGTAAATAAAACAAAAATTACAATTTAGAACAAACATCCGAACCCCAAGAGACTTTTTCTTACCAGGAGCTAATTGGGTTCGAGCAATTACAGTCCAAGAATAGAAGGGCGACTCCCAGTTGCAGCAGCTTCCACATCCAGTACATCACAATTCAGCTCAAACATGCAAGCCGAAGCACACCTTTTCATCAACCCAATTAGCTCACTCTCACACGTTAGAGGAACCATGATGCCACGTTCAACCATGAAGCTGAACTTTGCAGTCTGCTTCGGCCATAATTCATCATGATTACGTAGAGCAGCAACCATACCAGATATAGTGCAGATCTGCACAGACGCTTCTTCCATCGTGATACAATGGTGTCCATACCACTTGCCCTTAGAGTCATAACTGAAGAGGACTACCGTAACCAGGTAAGGGTGGTCCACGAAGATCCCTCTTGACAGAAAACTGTGGGCAAAATATGTTTGTCAGTGTTGGGCTAACAAACAATTTTAAATTCAGTAGCCAGCTAGCAGTTATAATTAGTGTGAATAGCAAAGTGAAGGGTAGCTCACCCGCTTGTAGCCAGAACTTCTTCTTCCTTGGTAGTAGGATCTGCCATCCTCCGAGCTGCTCGGCTCGTTGGCGGCTGTCGTTGTATCGGGAACGGCAGTACCTAAGAAGGTTAGATAGAGGTCTGGGGACTAGCAGGGAAGCTATCGACGGCGTCCGCAGGCGGGATTGGGGAAAAGCAAGCGTAGCTGGACATAGGAAGTACCCAGGTTCGGAGCCCTCGTGGTGAGGTAAAACTCCTACTCCTGCCGGTCTGACTATGAGTGGTATGCCAACTACAAGTGCTCCTCGAGCTATATTCTCTATCTACTGTCTTAAATGCACTGAGACCAACCATTTCTACTGAGGCCTTGCCTCTCCTTATATAGGCAGAGAGGCAACTGTCTCACTGGCCAGTCCGACTGGTGGTCCCCACAAGCGGGTCCCAATCGACTGGTCATCTACTGTAACCGGTACAACCGTGTCCTATCAGAGTACGAGCGGTATGGCTATCGTGGGCACAGTGAACGTCATGCGGTCCTGTCGTCAACACCGGGCCACTATTCCCGCGTCATCCCCGCAAAGTCTTCGATATGGCCGAGTAGTTGCCAGTCTTGTCGTCGTACAGGGCATACCATGCACTGTTCCGCATGTCACCCTGTCTCCTTGATTGGTTCCGGCTACGCTACTTTAGCCGGCTACTTCTCGCTGCTCCGGCTACCTCACAATAGCCGGCTTGACTTGCCTTGTCCGGCTGTGCTTGACTAGCCGGGCGTGATCCGACAGCCATGTTTCTTGTCTGGTTGGGGTATCCTGGGGTCATCCCTCCGACACTAGCCCCCGAGCGCCTATGGATTTCGCCCTTAATTAGGTGAAATGTGCACGCGCTCCTTCTTCGTTTGAATTTCTGACCAGCTATGCCTGGCAGTTGCGCTGGCCGTGACGTTAGTGCTGACGCCGGCCACACGTACACGTGCCATCATTGCGTTGCGGTGGGCAGTGGAACGTCCCGTCACACGTCGCCTCAGGAAACTGCCGCCTGATGCTTCGGTTCTCGCTCCGGGATCTTTTGCGCACTCCACGTCTGCACACGGGATCTGGGTGGCGGTTGGGGTGGGGATCGCCTGGATGGGTGCCACGGACGGTTGCCCTTCCGGGCCTTTAAAGGGGTGCCTAGGGAGGGTAGTTCCCCTCCTTCGCTTCCCCCGCTCCTAGTTGCCTTTCTCTTCTCCTCTGCGCTCCTGCCTTCCGCGCCTTGTCGCCGTTGCCACTGTAGCCTGTCGCACCACCCGTTTGTCGTCGTCGGTGGTACGGGCCACCGCCACTCATCCGTCGCCGCATCTCCCAGTGAGCCGGAGATGGCTGCCGAGCGCGGAGCCTGGTGCGGCTCCTCCGTCACGGGGGACAATATCTAAAAGTACCGCGCCACCCGCGTCCTTCCGTCGGAGGAGGAAGTGGAGGTGTGGCTCGCGCCGGCGGGGAAGGTGTCGCCGCATCCGGCGAAGGGAGAATGGGTGATCTTCTCTCGCCAGGTGCCTCAGGATCCAGCCGGATCTCGAGCTCTTCCGCCGGCTCTTTCGAGTCCGGCCGCAGGTCTAGTTCACGAAGGGGCCGCTTGTCGTCTGTGGCGGCGCCTCCATCTACTTCCGCGCGCAGACTGGCTACCCAAAGTTCCTGCTGCACGACATGGTACGACTGTGGCAGCAGTTGTACTTCTATGTCCGAAACCTCACCGACGTGGACCAGATCAACCTTCCGACGTTCCAGGACGTGGAGTCCAGCCGGCAGCACTGGGACTTGAAGATCTATGGCGAGAAGGCGGAGTCAGACGAGATGTTGAAACACATGCGTGGCCTCGTCACTGCCGGTCTTTCTGGCCTGGACATCACCCTCAGCTGGATGTCCAGGTTGATGATGCCTCTACAGCGACGAGCGCACAAGATGTGCTTCTACTCCGGCCGGCTGGACCCGACCCGGCTGTCTCGCCGCGACCCCCGCTACCACAACCTGAAGGAGTGGGTGTGGATGATCACCAAGGAGTGGTTGCCAGAGGGCTAGAAGTTCGGGCTCGCCCCTTACAGCCGTGACAACCGCGCGCCCCAGGTAGGTACTTCTAGCCGGAATTTTCCTTTGTATTTCTTGCTCTTCTTCTTTTTATGCGACTAATCTCTTGTATTCGACAGATCTTCCCCTGCATCCTTCATGAGGAGGGCGAGGCCCCTCTCTAGACATTCACGCCTGACTTGCCCGAGCCGCATGCTCACCGGTCAGGCGAGGAGTCGGCCAGGGACAAGGATGCCTTCCCTAGCTGGAACGACGAGCCGGCCGCTGATCCTCATGCGGAGGTTGACGAGGGGGAAGAGGCCGAGCCGGTATGACGCCTGGCCACAGACGGCGACTCCAGCCGGTCTGGCGCTGGCAGGAGTGACTCCAACCGTTCCAGCGCCAGCTGGCCTGCCGCGGAGGAGCCGGACCAGCGCCCTTCCCTCGAGCCGCCTTGGCCGGAAGAAAGGACCGCCCCTGGTGGTATAGGGGTACGTCTTTCTCCAGGTTCCTTCACCATTTTCTGTTTATTTCGTTTTCTCCCTTTTTTCCTTTGGCTTATTTGCTTCTTTTTCCTTCTTCTCTTCTTCTGTCTTTTCAGCACGCCGGTCTCCTTTCGGGCCGTGAGCCCGGCGCGAGCGCCGACTGGGTCGCCACCCCGTGGGCCGGCCACGTTTGCTTTCGCCCCGCCTTCCTCCGACGCACCGCCTCTGCCGCCGCCTCGCGCTGAACTGGCTGCCTCAGCCGGAGCGGCGGGTCCCCAACCAACCACGGTGGTCCAACCGGAGACAGTTGAGACCACCTCGCAGGGCGGGGACAGCTCTTCTGCGGGAACGTGGAGGGCGGCAACCAGCAAGGAGCTCGTGGTTGTCAGTGACGACAACACTGAGGACGAGCCGGGAGAGGAGTGGAGGACAGCGGTGGTCGCAGCGAAGGAGTCCCTAGCTGCCGATGTCGTCGATGATGACGCCTCCTTCGTCACCTCACTGACGGATCTTGCCGCCACCCTCGAACTGGCGATGAAGGACATCCGGCTACTCGAGAACGCAGCCGGTGGGAATCGGTCCTTGGACCAGAAGCTTGCTGCTACCAACGGAACCTCCCAGAGTAAGTTTGCTTCATCTGGAATCATTCGTTTTTTTACGATAGCCGATTTTGTTGCAGCCATCCTTGTGTGCGCTCAGCACGAGATTGATCGCCTGAAGAAGGCGAACAACCGCTGAGCAAGTACAACTCGACGCTGCGGCTGCAGAATAAGGATTGGCACGCAAAGGTGGACGGTCTGGAGGCCACCGTCAAGGAGCGTGATGCCTCGCTCGCCAGCCGGATCAACGCCTTCCACCTTCTCGAGGCCCAGAACAAGGACCAAGAGAAGGAAATCAAGCGGCTGACTATGAAGGAAAAAGCCTTGGTGGAGGAGCTGATGCAAGTTGGGCATACGGCTAAGGGTAAGTTCCCTTTTCCATCTCCTTATTCTTTCTGGATCTGGTAGCCGGATCTGACTATCTTTTTCTGACAGCATTTTATCTCGGCATAGACCTACTGGCGTACAACCGGCTGTAGGAGAACTGGCTGGGAGTGCAGCCGACGGCCCAGGAGCTCGTCGTCCTTCTTGGCGAGGAAGCCGCCAAGCTTCGCCAGGCGGTGCAGGCCATCTTCTCCTTCCTGTGGTTGGACGCTCCGGTCCCAGAGACGATGGCGCAACTAACCGCAAAGGTGGGGGAGGTGCGGGCTGTCGTGGCCCGGCTACGAGACTTGGCAGCATGATCCGGAGCTGAGATGCCTTTGGCCCTCATGCTCTCGTGGTACAAGGACGCCCGTGTCGAGAAGATCGACGGGGGTTTTCCGTGCCGGTGCCGACCTTGCCGCCATCCGCCAAGCCCATCCGGAGCTCCGGGCCTCTGCCATCAAGATTGCGGACTACGTGGATCCCGATGAGGTGCTCACCGACTTGGAGTCCGTCAGCACTCCGGATGCGGAGGCCTCGACGCAGCCGGCTGGCGACGCCGAAACCGGATCAGCCGCAGCGCCACCTCCACCGCCTGAGACTACAGCCAGCTAGGGTTCTCTGCACGGCAAGGGCCCCACCATTTAGCTATCATCCCAGGATGCCGGGTGTATTTGTTTTCTTTTATCTTGTTTAAAACTTGTCTGTCTGTACCGGCTGCTTCTGGCGCCAGGTAAACTTATGGGAGCTTGGTCTCCCCTTTCCTTTTAATGTCGATCTGGACGTATTTGGTTTGCCTTCAACTTGCATTTTTTGCATGTCCTTTCAGTATTTGCCAGCTGACTTTGTCCGACTGACTTCGCTCGGCTGAACGCCGTTAGCCGGGGGAACTGCAATTACAGTGGGGGCGCATCCGCGCACCCACTGGGTGTAGCCCCCGAGATTCGGAGTGGCTGGCGTAGCTAGGTACTTCGAATCTTCTTTCTCTTCTTAAGTCCTCTAGCTTCATCCAACTAGACGCCTGCAGCCGGGGGAACTAACATTCCTTCCACTGGGTGTAGCCCCCGAGATTCGGAGTAGCTGGCGTAGCCAGGTACTTCGAATCTTTTTCTTCTCTTGCTCCTTCCCTTGCCCTCATTTGGGCTCCAAATATTCGGCTAAACGCCCTTAGCCGGTCGGGAGACTACAAGATTCCACTAGGGGCGCGCGAGCGCACCCAGTGGGTGTAGCCCCCGAGATTCTGAGCGCTTGATGAAGGCAAGGACTTCGAATCTTCTTCTTCTTTTCTTCCTGAATTCCGACTCGGAGTAGTCATAAAAATATATACGTACACATACATTGTCACCCGTTAATAGGTTAGTCAGCTAAACTGTAGCCGGAAGGTGGGTTTGTTTTTATTTAAAAACTAGCTTATGCCTTTCAGGACATTTAGTCGATTTCCCATGTGCTCTGCTGTTTTCGTTGCGTCCTTGCCGGGCAGCCGGGTTGCGGTCTGTGGCCGGAACCGAAGGGAGCTGACAGTACATTGCGCACGGTACTAACGGCTTAGCAGCCAGATTGTCTTAAGCTAGTTGCGAGGCCGGGATGCCCGATCTGTCGCATCTCCTCCCCTTATTTTATGTGGGATGCCTCGGGTTTTTGCTCTTGCTAGCCAGACAGCCGGGTTGCAGTATGTAGCTGAGACGAAGAGTGGGCCTCTGACATCGTCGCATACTACTCAGCAGGTTTGTTGACTTAGCAGGTCGGGCCAGCCGGCAAGCCCCCGGGTAGGGGTTGCCAGAGCTGGAAAATCTGAACCGGAAAACAGATGCATGCACATTTTTAGCAAGGAGCCCCCGAGCATCTCGTAGGGGTCCGCATTTTCATTCATAGGGTTTGCGGGATACATACACTATCTGGTGACTAGGTGTAAAACAGGCGCAGCAAGGCCGCGTTCCAGGGGCACTCGGTCTCTTCGTCCGACTTGTCCATCTTGTTCTTGCGCGGCTGCTGCGCGTCGATGAGGTAGTAGGAGTCGTTGGGCAGCGCCCGGCTGATGATGAAGGGACCCTCCCAGGGTGGCGACAGCTTGTGCATGCCCTTCGTGTCCTACACTAGCCAGAGGACCAGGTCGCCCTCGGGGAACGCGACTGGGCGGATCCGGCCTGAATGGTAGTGGCGTAGTCGTTGCTGGTACAGGGCCGATCTGTACAATGCCCGCTCGCGGGCCTCCTCGAGGAGGTCCACACCATCTTCCCATGCCTCTTGGTTGGCCTTTTCATCATAAAGGAGCTTGCGCGGTGAGTCGAACTCGATATCCGCGGAGAGGACGGCTTCCGATCTGTAGACCAGGAAGATCGGGGTGTAGCCGGTTGATCTATTCGGCGTGGTGCGGAGGCTCCATAGCATAGCCGGAAGCTCCTCGATCTAGCATCCGGGCGACCGCTCCAAAGGATCGATGAGGCATGGCTTGATGCCGGCTAGCACTAAGCCATTTGCCCTTTCGACTTTCCCGTTGGACTGCGGGTGCATGACGGAAGCGAGGTCCAGCCGAATGCCCTTGTTGCTACAGAATCGGGCGAAGGCCCCCTTTGCGAAGTTCGTGCCGTTGTCGGTGATGATGCTGTTGGGGTAGCCGAACCGGTTGATGACGTCGTGAAGAAGGTGACGACTGTCGCCCCGTCTAGCTTCCGGATGGGCTTGGCCTCGATCAACTTTGTAAATTTGTCCACCGCCATCAGCAAATGGGTCATGCCTATGCATGCCCGTTTAAAGGGACCGACCATGTAGAGACCCCAAACAACAAAGGGCCAGGTAATCGGTATGGCCTTGAGCACCAAAGTCGGCATGTGCCTAAGCTGCCCGAAGCGCTGGCACCCATTGCACGCGCGGACTTGCTGTTCGGCATCCTTGAGGGCGGTGGGCCAATAGAAACCATGGAGAAACGCCTTGGCGACTATCGCCCTTGATGAAGCATGGTGTCCGCATACACCCTGGTGGATGTCCTTGAGTAGCCGGTACCCTGTGTCCACATCGACACACCTTTGGAAGATGTTGGATATGCTGCACTTGTACAATTCTTTGTTGATGATGGTGTACGTGTGCGCACGGCGCCGGATTTTTCTGGCCTCCACCTCATCATCCGGAAGCTCCCCATTGGCGATGTAGTTCATGAAGGGCTGTGCCCAGGATGGTATTTCCTGGATGACGAGGATGCTTCTGCTTTCCGGTTGATGGTCGCCAGGGGGTCGTCCGGATGAGGTATCCGGAATGGCAGCCCTCGAGCCACTTGATGAGTCGGCAGCCCCCGGATCTTGCGAGCCGGAGGGTACGGACTTTCCGGAGTTGGCACGGGACTTCTTCTTTGGAGGTTATGCCGGTTCTGCGTCTGCTGCCCCATCAACCGGAGCGCTTCCTGCCCATATAATGGAATCCGACTCGGGGGACAGGTTGATGGAGGGCTTGCACAGGTGCTCCAAGGAGACCTCGGGTGGGATCGCCTACCTGGTGGATCCGATTCGCGCGAGCGAATCGGCTGCCTCATTGTTGGCGCGCGGGACGTGATGGAATTCACACCCGTTGAAGCAAGCGCTGAGCTTCTGTATGTGGAACTGGTAGAGAGCCATGTTTGCATCACGGGCGTCCCACTCTCCGGATACCTGCTGCACCACCAGATCCGATCACCGAAGCAAAGGATACTGTCGACACCAATCTCTCTGGCTAGCCGGAGACCATGCACCAGTGCCTCGTATTCGGCTATGTTGTTGGAGGCCTTGAAGTGGATCTACAGGACATACTCCAGCCATTCTCCCTTGGGCAAGGTGATCACGATGTCGGCTCCCAAGCTCCCGAGCATCTTCAACCCGTCGAAGTGCATCCTCCAGTGGTTTGAATCCGGAACTGGTGGGAGGTATTAGGTCTTGGCCCAGTCGACGAGGAAGTCCGCCAATACCTGCGACTTGATCATGAGCCAAGGCTTGTACTGGATGGAGCAGGCAGCGATTTCGATGGCCCACTTGGCGACTCGGCCGGTGGCGTCTTTGTTGCCGATGATTTCCGAAAGGGGTGCCGTGCACACGACCTTAATCGGATGCTCCTAGAAATAGTGCTTGAGCTTCTTGCATGCCAAGTACACGCCATAATACATCTTCTGGTAGTGGGGGTAGTTTTGCTTGGAGAGGGAGAGGACCTCGCTGAGGTAGTAGACGGGCCTCTGACTCGCCTGAGCCTTGCCTTCCTCGGGGTGCTCCACCACCAGGACGATGCTGACGACCCGGCTGATGGTTGGTATATAGAACAACATCGGCTCCTTGCTAGCCGGCGTGGCTAGAACCGGCGCTGTGGACAGCATGCGCTTGAGGTCATGAAAGGCGGCGTCAGCTTGCGAGGTCCAGGAGAACTTGTCCGTCTTCTTCACCAGCTGGTACAACAGGAGTGCCTTCTCCCCCAGCTGGTTGACGAAATGACTGAGGGAGGCCAGGCATTCGGTGAACTTCTGGACTCCAAGCAGGCTCCTGGGCGGTTGCATCCTCTCGATGGCCGCGATCTTCTCCGGATTTTCCTCAATCCCTCGTTGCGATACGAGGAAACCGAGTAGTTGGCCGGATGGGACTCCGAAGACGCATTTCTCTGGGTTCAGCTTCATCTGGTACTGCCGGAGGTTCCCAAATGTTTCTCCCAGGTCTTCGAGGAGGGTGCGCTTCTCCTTGGTCTTGATGACCACGTCATCCACATAGGCATGCACATTTTGGCCTATCTGTGAGTGCAAGCACTTCTGCATGCAGCGCTGATAGGTAGCGCCTGCATTCTTCAGACCGAAAGGCATGGTTACATAGCAGAAAGCCCTGTAGGGGGTGATAAATGATGTCTTAATCTGGTCACCCGGGTTTAACCGGATCTGATTGTAACCGGAATAGCAATCTAAAAAAGACAACAAATCGCAGCCGGCCGTGCAATCGATGACTTGATCGATACGGGGCAATGCGAATGGATCTTTTGGGCACGCCTTCTTCAGGCTAGTGTAGTCGATACACATGCGCCAGGGCTTGTTCTTCTTCAACACCAGGACTGGGTCCGCCAGCCAGTCCGGGTGGTACACTTCCATGATGAACCCGGCTGCAAGGAGCCGGGTGATATCGTCACCGATTATCTTCCTCTTCTCCTCTTCGAACCGGCATAGAGGTTGCTTGACCGGCTTAGCATCCGGCCGCACATGAAGCGAGTGCTCAGCGAACTCCCTCGGTACACCTGGCATGTCCTTGGGTGACCATGCAAAGATGTCCCGATTCTCACGGAGGAAGTCGACAAGCGCACCTTCCTATTTGCTGTCCAAGTTGGCACCAATGGTGATGAACTTGCTTGGGTCGGAGGGGTCAAGAAGGATCATGTTCATCTCTTTTGCCGGCTAGAAAGCTCCTTCTCCAGCCAGCTTGCTGCTAGCCGATATGTCTTGCTGGGCCATGGCCACGTTGCGCATGATCACGCGCTTCTCCTCGGCTATGATGAGGGCCTCTGCCAGTTTGGAACCGGCTGAGGCGCACTCCATTGACCGCCTGAAGCAGCCGGCGATGGTGATCACGCCGTGGGGTCCCCGCATCTTTGTCTTGAGGTATGCATAGTGGGGGACGGCCATGAATTTGGCGAGGGCGGGGCACCCGAGGAGAGCGTGGTAGGAGCTCGTCAGGTTTACCACCTCGAACCAGATCGGCTCACGGTGGAAGTTCTCCTCGGTCCCGAAGATGACGTCTAGCTAGATTTTACCGAGCGGGGCGTAGGCCAGCCCCGGCAGTACACCGTGGAATGTTGTGGTAGTCGGCGCAGGTCGCATTCGCGAATGCCTAGCTTCTCCAACGAAGACTGGTAGAGGAGGTTGAGGCTGCTGCCTCCGTCGATGAGGATGCGCGAGAAACAGCAGGTGGGCTCATTGGAGACGATGAGGGGGTCGAGTATGATGGCGTAGCCCCCGGGAGTCGGCAGCTGCTCCGGCTGGGCTTCTCGGCTCCAGGTGATGGGGGTTTCCGACCAGTTCAGGTACTGGGGGACTGGAGAGACGATGGCGTTGGCCTCCTTGGAGCGTCGCCTATGGCTGTGCTTGTCGTCCAGCTCCAACTCGAAGATGTGGTAGGCGGCGTGCGGCTGGGGGTAGCCGTTGTTGTTGTTGCCGCCGTTGCCGCTGTTACCATCATTGCCGGCTCCCCTAGCCGGTGGTGGTGGTCCTCCAAGAGGGGGTGGGGGAGACGTTGCTGGCTGCCCTAGTCCTTTAGCTGGCGAGTCCAGCTGTAGTTCCGGGTGGTATGCGTGGCAGGTTTGAAGGGACTGCTATGCCACTTGCACATGCCGTCAAACATTTGGTCGAAGGTGAGCCAGGGCTTCTGCCTTCTTGAGTCGTTAGCCAGTGCGTCGGGCGCACCTTCCACAACGTTGACCTGCCGCGCGTGGTAACGAGGCTTCTGCTGTCCGGTCGGCGATCCCCATGGAACCGGTTATCGTTGCCGTGGTGCCTGGAGGATCTAGCTTCTCCAGCCGGATTTCTCGGACGATCGCGAGACGGCTCCGTAGCAGTCGGACGCCCATCAGCATTTACTCGGAGGGACTTCTTCATGGCGGCATCTTCCGTGGCGTACTGGTCCGCTACCATAATGAGCTCCACCATGGTTTTCGGCTCGTCACACAGTAGTCGGTGGCGAAGAATGGTGCCTTCTCGGCATCCCTCGATGAAGAAGCTGATGGCCAGGCTCTCCAGGATGCCCTCGCAAGTGTTGCGCAGCCCCGTCCACTTGGCGAGGTACTCGCGATCAGTCTCGCGGTCACCCTGGATGCACAAGGCAAGGTCGCGTGGGCGTCCCAGATGCTTGTACGTGCCATTGAAGTTGCGGACAAACACCTTCTCGAAGTCTGGCCAGGCGTTGATGCTGATGGGAGCAAGGCTGTTGAGCCATGTCCTTGCCGACCCGGTTCTCATAAGGGGGACGTAGCGCATAGCTGTGCGCTTGTTCCCATGAGCGATGCCGACTGCCGTAGCGTAGTCGGTCAGTCAGTCTTCCGGCTTCATACTGGTGTCGTACTTGGGGGTGTCCCTAGGCAGGGTGAACTTATCCGGAAACGGCTTGTTCCGGATGCGGGGTCCGAAACAAACCGGTCCGGTAGAGTCTTCTTCATCCGTGACGCGTGCTTGAGCGAGGAGCTCGATGCGGTCACGGGCATCCGGACGATCCGGGTTGGGTGCTCCCACTCGGCCCGAGAGACGAGAACCAGCGGGTCTAGGTGCTTTGGCTGGTGGAGGGGGAGGCGGTGGGTTGCTGTTCACCGTTTGCTCCTGGCACGGCTAGCCCTTGTTTCTAGAGCTATGGCGCCTGCTGGACCCCTGTTGGGTGTCGCGAGGCGCGCCCTTGCTGTTGCCGGGCGGCCTTCTCCCCTTGGAGTAGCTGGGGTCCTCCTGCATCTTCCGGTTGGCGTCAGCCTGCTTGTCCGTGATCCAGAGGAGCTCCTGCACCCGAGCGTGCTGGCAAGCTCGCTCCTCGCCCTCCAAGTTGGGTAGCTCTTCTGCTGCGGCTCATGCCGCGCACAGGTTCTTGATGGGCATGTTGTAGGTGGGCTGGATGAGGGCAGGCACGGGATCTGGTTCCCCGTCCTTTTCCATCCTTCCGCCTAGCTCGCCACCCCGGCGTCGCACTTGGCTGCGCTGGCTCGGCTCCGCGGTAGCCGGAGTTAAGCCGTGCACGCGGTCGTACTCGTGCCGGGTGATCTCGAGTTGCTTGCGGGTTGCCGCCAGCTCCATGGCCTCCTGGAGGAGAATCTATCTCTCCATGGCGAAGTTGGCTTCCGCCTCCTCCGGGTTGTCCCCGAGGATAACCGGTGTTAGGAGCCGATCAATGGCCTCCTCTACCGTATTCCGAGGTTGCGGAGGCGCGGAGGTTTCGCTCTCGTCTGCACGCCGTTCCCGCGGCTAGCGGGGGTGAGAAGTGGAGCCGGCCATCATGACCTCAACGTCGCAGGAAGCGACGGAGGCGCTGCCGCCCGGATGCGGTAGCTCCGTGACGGAGACGACCTCCCTAGGGAAATGCTCCGGAACGGTGGCGATGTAGACGGGGACGTCGCCGAAAAGCAAGATGGAGCCGTTCGCCGGGAAGGTGGTTCCGGCAAAGCAGGAGGCGTTGTCGATGACACTGTCAAACCTTCCGAGCGTGAGCACTGGGCCGGAGGCCACGCGCTCACCGGTTGAAGTGCGGGGTCCCATGCGGAACGTGACTACGCTCGAAGCCATAGACCCACGCTGGGCGCCAACTATCGTTGTATCAGGAACGGTAGTACCTAAGAAGGTTAGATAGCGGTGTGGGGACTAGCAGGGAAGCTATCGACGGCACCCACGGGCGGGATTGGGGACAAGCAAGTGTAGCTGGACGCAGGAAGTACCCAGGTTTGGAGCCATCATGGTGAGGTAAAACTCCTACTCCTGCCGGTCTGAATATGAGTGGTATGCAAACTACAAGTGCTCCTCGAGCTGTATTCTCTAGCTACTGTCTTAAATGCACTAAGACCAACCCTTTCTACTGAGGCCTTGCCTCTCCTTATATAGGCAGAGAGCCAACGGTCTCACTGGCCAGTCCAACTGGTGGTCCCAACAAGCGGGTCCTAGCCGACTGGCCATCTACAGTAACTGGTACAACCATGTCCTATAAGAGTACGAGTGGTATGGCTGTCGTGGGCATAGTGAACGTCGTGCGGGCCTGTCGTCAGCACCGGGCCACTGTTCCCGCATCATCCCCGCAAAGTCTTCGGTATGGTCGAGTATTTGCTAGTCTTGTCATCGTACAGGGCGTACCGCGCACTGTTCCGCATGTCGCCCTGTCTCCTTCATTGGTTCTGGCTACGCTACTGTAGCCGGCTGCTTCTCGCTGCTCCGGCTACCTCACAGTAGCCGTCTTGACTTGCCTTGTCCGGCTGCGCTTGACCAGCCGGGCGCGATCCGACTACCATGTTTCTTGTTCGGTTGGAGTATCCGAGAGTCATCCCCCGACAACGGTGGAGTCGGGCTAGAGCCTCACAACGGCGGCTACGGCATGCGCCATTGGAGCTCGGGATCAGCTACTGGGTGCAGCAACTGGACGCAGGAACTTGGCGCTGGAAGTCAAATGTCCGAAGGGATCATCCTGCCTAGAGGGTGGATTCCAACACCGCTGGTGCTAGAGGAAAGGTGGGAATGGATTTGTGAAACTGGTCAAAGCATCCAATCCATTTAGTTCCTTGATTTGCCTAAGAGGTTGCCACGTTGGCGCTCGCGTCACGGACAGATGACCGACATGAGGGTCCCGACCGTCTACTTCAGGGGAAGTTTCACGGAATGTTTGAATTTGGTAGGGGTGAGATGAGTTTGCATCGAAATGGCCCCTCTCGGTAGTTGGCGACCCAACATTTCGAAACGCGGCAATTTCAGGCAACTTAGGTACCACGGTGCGCTGCCCTGTGAACTTTGGTACCGCAAACGAACAGTCCCCAGTCGCTGCGCCCATTCACTGATCCCGAGCTCCAATGGCACATGCAGTAGCCGCCGTTGCGAGTCTCTAGCCCGCCTCCGCTGCCGAAGAGCTGAAAAGCTTGGAGGATGGCAGATCCTACTACCAAGGAAGACGAAGTTCTGGCTACATGCGGGTGAGCTACTTGATACGTCCATTTTGCATCACTATTCTATATCATAATTTACTGTTATTCATTGTTATATTTCGTATTAAGAGATGATACTTATGTTATTTCATTTGTTTTTGCATGGTTGATGACTTTTGAGGATGGACTGCTGAAGTCAGGATTCTGATGGAAAAGGCACTGTTTGGAGGCGAAATTTGCGAAGATCAGAAAATCCCAAAAAATTTATGGAAAATCCTATTTTTCCAAAATATGAAGGATGCCATAAGGGGGAGATGGGCCACAAGGGGCCCACACCACCCCTAGTGCGGGCCAGCCCTGGCCACGCCACCAGGTGGTGTGGCCACCCTGGGCAACCTCTGGCTCTGCTCTTTGGCGTATATTATCCTCCCGAAACCCTAAGACTCGGGGAGCGACCACAGAAAGGTTCCGCCGCCTCGACGGGGCATAAAACTGTAGAGAGAGAAAGAGCTCTCCAGCAGGCAGAAATCTGCTGGGGAAATTCCTTCCTAGAGAGGGTATATCGTCGCCATTAACACCACCATCATGCTGGACTTCATCGGGATCATCATCATCATCATCACCACCAGAACCATCATCGCCACTCCATACAGCTGTAACACTTGGGTCGAATCTTGCATAGTTCTTAGGGGAAAGTTTCCCCGTGTTGATTACTTGTAGTTGTCGCTATTGAGTGGAACCATTGAATTATTGTTATGTTCAGATTGTTAATTATCATTATTTCATCTCTGATCTTGATCCATATGATGTCTTGTGAGTAGTTCGTTTAGTTCTTGAGGACACATGGGAGAAGTCATGTTTTTAGTAGTGGAATTTTGTTGAGAAAGATTCAATAGTTTGTTATTTAAGTTGTGGTGATATTCTTCTAGTGGTGTCATGTGAACATCGACTACATGATACTTCACCTTTCTGGGCCTAGGGGAATGCATTGTGTATTTGGCTACTAATCATAGGGGTTGCTAGAGTGACAGAAACCTGAACCCCCATTAGGAAACCTTTGCACACGGGAGTGTAGGATCTCAGAGTTTAAACCTGTGGTTAGGTTTTTATCTTAATTACTTTCTTGTACTTTCAGATGCTTGCAAGGGGTATAATCACAAGTATGTATTAGTCCTAAGAAGGTTAGTACATTAGCACAGGTTCACCCACACAACACTTATCAAACTAAAGAAGATTAATCAACTATATGAAGCGAAAGCACTTGACGATATTCCCATGTGTCCTCGAGAACGTTTGGTCATCTTAAGTAATTCAACTGGCTTGTCCTTTGCTAAAGAAAGGATTGGGCCACTTGTTGCATCTATTATTATTGTCTTTTATTTACTCGCACTTTATTTATCAGCATTATCAAAAACCCCTAAAAATCCGTTTGCTAAGTGTTTACAGAGAATTCCTGCTCCAAGCCACTCGTCAACACCTTCTGCTCCTCATTGGGTTCGACACTCTTACTTATCGAAAATACTGCGATACACCCCCTATACTTGTGGGTCATCAAGACTATTTGCTGGTGCCGTTGCCTAGGAGTGAAGCGATATTGGAGAGTGGAACTGGTAAAGGAAACTTCTACTGTGAGTATTGTTTATTTCTGTTAGTTACTTTATTTTAATATGTATAATTCACTTAGTTTCTTATTTCGTAATGCTACTACCACTACTAAGGTAGTAGATGAACCTACACCTGCTGAAAATGATACTTTTAAGATACCTACAAGAATTATTGATCGTGTTATGGATAACTACTATTTTGGAGATGGAACTGTCCATCCCGGTGATCATTTGCGCTTTATACACAAATTATGTGGCCTATTCAAGTGTGCAGGTATTACAATATATCAAGTCAAGAAGTTATTCTCATTATCACTGAAAGGAAGAGCTGAGGAATGGTACAAGCTGCTAAAGAATGGTCAAGCTCTTGAATGGGAAGAAGTAGTACCTCTCTTTAATTCAAATTTTTATCCTCCTAGAGAGATTCATAAAGACCGGAATCAAATATACAACTTTTGGCCTCGTGATGGAGAGAGTACAACTCAATCTTGGGAGAGATTGAAGTTACTAATGCTCAAATGTCCTATTCATAAGCTCCCTAACAATATTATTATCAACAACTTTTATGCAAGACTTTCTCTTCATGATAAGGATCTATTTGATGCTTCTTGTGCTGGATCATTTACACGCATGGAAGAAGATGTTAAATGGGATCTTCTAGACCGTATTCAAGACAATGTTGAAGCATGGGAGACTGATAGAGGAAGGAAGTCAGGTATAGATTATGATTATGAATGCATTAAATCTTTTATGGGAACTGAAGACTTTCGTAATATTAGTAATTCTTATGGTCTGGACTCTCAAGTTATTGCAAATTGTTTTAAGGATTTTGCCTCGTATATTGAAATTCCAAAAAGAGATTGGAACAAGTATCATGCACCATATAAGGATATTGTTGATTGTATTCCTGCTAGAAGTACTGAAGTTTGCACTATTGATCGTATTTTACTTGAACCTTATATCGAGAAAATACCTTTCCTGGATAAGGTAAAGGAGCACTCTATGATAACTAGTTTAATTAATAAAAGTACAAAGAGAGCTGTGAAGCCTGATGAACAAATAAACATTGAACCTGCAGTAGCAATTGTGAAAGACCTTGTCACTAAAAGTGTAGAAGATGGACACATTGTCTTCTGTGAAGATGCTTCTAATGTTGTCTCACATCCTAATAGAACAAGAAAAGCTAGAATTGGTGATCATTGCTATTATGGTTTATGTGATATTGGTGCAAGTTCAAGTGTTATTCCTTATGAGCTTTACAAAAAAATTATGCATGAAATTAGGTCATGCGAACTATAAGAAATTGATGTGGTTATTCACCTTGCAAACAGAGAGACCATCTCTCCAATTGGTATTGTAAGAGATGTGGAAGTTCTTTGTGGTAAGATTAAATATCCTGCTGATTTTCTAGTATTTAGTTCAGCTGCGAGTAAAACATATCCTATCATTTTTGGTAGACCTTTCCTGAATATGTGTGGAGCCATTATAGACTGTAAAAGGGAGAAAAATTTAACTAAATTTGATGGGGAATCTTATGAGTTTAATTTGTTTGAAATTTGCTAAAGTTCCTTATGAAAATGGAACTCCTAACAAGGATTTTAGAATTGAACAACTTGCTTCTATTTCTCTTGCTCCTAACAATGCTTTGCAGCAATTTATGGAAGACCACAAAATTGAGATCTTCATGGAAGAAATAAATGAGATTGACAAGATTCTGTGTCGTCAACCTAAGATGCTTAAACATAACTTGTCTGTGGAAGATTTGGGTACCACATTGCCACCTAAAAAGGATTCGGTTTTCGATTTGAAACCTTTACCTGTCGATATTAAATATGCTTACATTGATGATAAAAAAATATATCATGTTATTATTAGTTCTAAACTTTCAGGGAAGGAAGAGGCAAGATTATTGGAAGTATTGAAGAAACATCGAGGAGATATGGGCTATACCCTTGATGATTTAAAAGGGATTTCTCCTACTATATGTCAGCACGCCATCAATATAAAAACCGATGCAAAACCAGTAGTGGAACATCAACGTCGTTTAAATCCTAAGATGAAGGAAGTGGTAAGAAACGAGGTATTAAAACTCCTTGATGCTGGCATTATTTATCCTATTGCTGATAGTGAATGGATTAGCCCTGTTCATTATGTCCCTAAGAAAGGGGGAATTATTGTTGTGCCTAATGAGAATAATGAGCTTATTCCCCAAAGAATAGTAGTAGGTTATAGGATGTGCATTGACTTCAGAAAGGTTAACAAAGTTACTAAGAAATAGCATTACCCACTCCCTTTTATTGATCAAATGTTAGACATGTTGTCTAAAAAGACCCATTTTTGCTTTCTTGATGGATACTCTGGGTTTTCTCGAATTGCTGTTAAACAAAAAGATCAAGAAAAAACTACTTGTACGTGTCCTTATGGAACATATGCTTATATGCGAATGCCTTTTGGTTTGTTTAATGCTCATGCTACTTTTCAAAGAGGCATGTCTGCTATCTTTCATGGTTTTTGTGGAGAAATTGTGGAAGTATTCATGGACGATTTTTTCATCTATGGAACTTCTTTTGATAATTGTCTGCACAACCTTGATAAAGTTTTGCAGAGATGTGAAGAAACTAATCTTGTTCTTAATTGGGAGAAATTCCACTTCATGGTCAATGAAGGAATTTTTCTTGGACATAAAATTTCCGCAAGAGGCATTGAAGTTGATAGAGCCAAAGTTGAAGCAATTGAGAAAATGCCCTATCCTAGAGACGTCAAAGGTATTCGTAGTATCCTTGGTCATGCTGGTTTCTATAGAAGGTTTATTAAAGATTTATCCAAGATATCAAAACCCCTTACTAATCTTCTCCAAAAAGATGTACCTTTTGTTTTGATGATGATTGTAAGGAAGCTTTTGAAACTATAAAGAAAGCTTTAACTATTGCTCCTATTGTTCAACCATCTGATTGGAATTTACCCTTTGAAATCATGTGTGATGCTAGTGATTTTACTGTAGGTGCTGTTCTTGGGCAACGAATAGATAAAAAGTTAAATGTTATCCATTATGCTAGTATGACTCTTGACGCTGCTCAAAAGAATTATGCTACTACTAAAAAAGAGTTCTTAGATGTTGTCTTTTCCTGTGACAAGTTTAGACCTTATATTGTTGAGTCAAAAGTTACCATTCATACTGATCATGTTGCTATTAAGTACCTTATGACAAAGAAAGATGCTAAGACTAGGCTTATTATATGGGTGTTGCTTTTGCAAGAGTTTGATCTACATATTGTAGATAGGAAAGGTGCTGAAAATCCTGTTGCTGATAATTTATCTCGATTGGAAAACATTTCGTTTGATCCTATGCCTGTAAATGAGAGTTTTCCAAATGAACAGTTGGCTTCAATAGGGGTAAGCTCGAGTCCTTGGTATGCTGATTATGCTAACTTTATTGTTTCCAAGTATTTTCCGCTAACTTGTAAAGCCCAGCAAAGGAGGAAATTCTTTTATGATTTGAGGCATTATTTTTGGGATGACCCACATTTATATAAAGAGGGAGTAGATGGTATTATGCGAAGATGTGTTCTAGAATATGAACAGAAGGAGATATTGCGGAAATGTCATGGTAGTGCCTATGGAGGATATCATGCGGGAGATAGAACCACACAAAAGGTTCTACAATCAGGTTTTTACTGGCCTGCCCTTTTTAAAGATGCATGAAAATTTGTCTTACCATGTGATGAATGTCAATGAGTTGGTAATATTTCTAGACTCAATGAAATGCCTATGAATTACTCTCTTGTTATTGAACCATTTGATTGTTGGGGATTAGACTTTATGGGTCCTTTTCCCCCTTCAAAAGGTTATACTCATATTCTTGTTTTTGTTGACTATGTTACTAAGTGGGTAGAAGCCATACCTACGAAAAGTGCCGATGGTGAGACCTCTTTAAAAATGCTTAAGGATATTATCTTAGGTTTGGAGTGCCTAGATATCTTATGACTAATGGAGGTTCTCATTTCATTCATGGTGGCTTTAGAAATACCCTTGCTAAATATGATGTTAATCATAGAATTGCTTCAGCTTATCATCCCCAAACTAGTGGGCAAGTAGAACTATCAAATAGAGAGATTAAATCCATCTTGCAAAAGACTGTCAATAGATCTAGAAAAAATTGGGCTAAAAAGTTGAATGATGCTTTATGGGCTTATAGAACTACTTATAAAAATCCTATGGGAATGTCTCCTTACAAAATGGTTTATGGGAAAGCTTGCCACCTGCCTTTAGAATTAGAACACAAAGCTTGTTGGGCAGTGAAAGAACTTAATAGAGACTTCAAACTTGCTGGTGAGAAAAGATTATATGACTTAAGTTTGTTGGACGAATGGAGGAGTCAAGCATATGAAAATGCTAGACTATTTAAAGAAAAAGTTAAAAAATGGCATGACAGGAGAATTCTTAAGAGAGAGTTCCATGTTGGTGAGAAGGTTCTATTGTATAGGTCTCGTCTCAGATTTTTTGCAGGAAAACTACTCTCAAAATGGGAAGGACCTTTTGTTATTGAACAGGTGCAATAAAAATTTCTTCTTTGAAAGATAACACTACATAAGTGGTGAATGGTTAGAGACTCAAGCACTATATTTCTAGAGATTCTTACAATGAGGATATTGATGCTATTCAAATGGTGACTCCAGAAAAATTTATCAAAGACCAAATTCGGAGACCTATAGAGTCTGTTTTCGAATAGGTAACAGTTCTGGTAAGAAAAGGTCCGCGAAAAATCTGTCAAGTTATATTTTTGTAGTTTTTATCTAACATGGAAAGCGATGAGCAGAAAAAGGGACGGAAACGGAGCCCGGGTGGCTCACACCACCCCGCGCCACCAGGGGGTGTGTCCACCCCGGAGCCCGTCTCCGACCCGTTTTCTCCCAGTACCTTCCTCTTGTTGTAAAACTTCGTAATATATAATCCCCTGGATCCCCCAAGGTTCGTACGTCGTGTTCTCGTCATGTTTTCATTTCGATCTATTTCTGTCAGGAACTATTCTTAAAGTTTAGAGGCACCATGGTCTCTACCAACGATAAGGGCAAGGAGTCTGCGGAAGATGATCTCCAAGACTCTGAGCAGGAGGATGAGATCGAGAGTGAAGTTGAAGAGGAGGCAAAGGAAGACCAGCATCTGCACACCAGCACCACAATTGCAAGCATTGGAGTGGTGGCAAATCCTACCAAGTTCAAAAGGACTACACGGATGTCCACTAGAGGGAAGGTTCCGCATCATTTCTTGGCCTCACGGTCACCTCCTCCATGCACCAAGAATCCCTTCCATACCCTTATCCATGAGCAGCAATTCCAGAATATGCCCAAGGGAAAACTACCCTCCAATTGGGATATTCCTCATTCTAACCATGCAGGAAAAGAAGACTTCAAGGAGGAGGAGTGGGGAAAGAATCGCAAGAGCTGGGATTCACAGCCCGACATGATCATGAACTGCATTGAGCATAATTCGGAGTTGATTCATACTCTCACCTTCGAGATTGAGGACTTGAGGGAATTGATTGAAAATCTCATCGAGAGAACACCACCACCACCGAAGGAGTAATTCGTCATGAAGTTTTGGCATCCCCTTGGTTTGTTCCAAGCTTGAGGGAGTGTCGTGGTATCACATCACTATCTTCCATCTTTTTGTCTTTTTAAGTAGAGTCATATCATGAATAGAGAAGTTATCATATAGGATTGTTTGCATTATGGAAGTGTCTCCCCTCTCGTTAGTTATCTATGTATCCCTTGGTGTGAGTTACCGTTATGGAATATTAATAAGAAGTTCTATCATTTACTCTTTTTGCACGTCTTATATTAGTTTTCAGTTTCTGTTATATGATTGATCTTGTTGTTAGTATTGGTATCAGTTTGGGATCATTAAGTAAATTTAGGTTGTTTTTGTAAACCTAGCTTGGTCAGTAGAAACACTATTTGAGAATTGAATGAAAAAGATAAAAGTACTCTTAGGAAATATAATTTCATCATCTTTCATCCTTGATTGGCTCATAAGCTTAGTATTCTCTAGTTAAGATCATTTGTTCTTCCAAGGAATATTGCATGTTTGTTTTTATCACTTGTATGTTTGTTTGTTTCCTTCAACTCTTATGCTTGCTACCTAGCCTTGCTAGCCTAAAACCTGTACTGAGAGGGAATGCTTCTCGTGCATCCAATCCTTAAAACCAAACCTATGCCATTTGTGTCCACCATACCAACCTATTAGCATTATTGTTATTCCAAGTAAATTCATGTTTTTATCTACCTTCCAAATTAAACTTGTTATGTGAAATTTAGTGATTAAAGCTCTCACGAACTTGATGGCACACTTTACTTTTCTTGCACTTATTAAACTTGAACCATTGTGCCCATCTATGTCGCGTATATGCTTGCGTTTTGTAAGCTGTGAATTAGCAGAACCATGTTATCATGGGGACGCTTTCAGCATTGCACTTAATTTAGTTGATATCATGTTCTTTTTCTTATGGATCCGGTAGTGTGAAATGAAAGGGGAGCTTGTAAGGATCGTGGAGTTCGTATATGTGCTAGAGAAACGCCTGGGTGGCTAGTCTAAGCCATGCCTAATCATGGTGGAAACCTGTAGCATAACCATAGTGAGCAATCTATGAAGCATCCTCTATAAAAAGCTATGCAAATAGGAAAGAAAAAAAGAGAGGCCTATGCAAATAGGAAATAAAAGGATTGCTGAGATGCTCATTGTCTGTTTGCCTTGTCAATTTGATATGGGGAATCTTCTGTATCATTAGGAAAGGGGTACCCCATTGGCGGTTCTCTATGATACACATGTACTTACAATGACAAGAACTTACTTGTGACTAAACTTGAGTAGTATGAGGAACGGTACTCGTAAGTAAGGGGCATGAGATTTTCAGCTTATAACTTGTCAATCATATCCTCATATTTGATCACTTTAACCTTAATCACCTAAAGATGCTTATGATAGGGGCAATGAGAGCTAAAAGCAAATAAGTACCATAATTTTTGGAAGCTCTTTATGAAACTTGAAATCCCTGATTCCCTCTATGAAGGGCCTAACGTTTACTTTGTAGTTGAGTCAGTAAACCTATTCCTTTCTATCTCAGCAAGTATTTTGAGTTGTTGTATTTCATTCATTCATATGATGATTTATTCAATCATGTTTCTTATGTTCCTTGTTTTGCACACTGCTCCTATCTCATTTAATATTACTTTGAAAGCTATCATTGAAAATCCCATTATGATTGAACTCCTGCAAATTGTTAACTATTCTTTGACCAAGAGCAAAGTTTGCCATTACCAATTATGATTTACTCTGTGTATCTTTATTATGTTTCCTTTACTTATTGCAAGTTAAGTTATATAATAGTGAGTTGTCTTCTATTATGATTTGTGTATTGATAAATGTGATGCTTCTTGTCCGTATTTTTTATCGACACTTCACTCCATAAACCTGAGCTCATGTTTATTGACCTCAGTTTTCTCTTGGGGACAAGCGAAGTCTAAGCTTGGGGGAGTTGATACGTCCATTTTGCATCACTATTCCATATCATAATTTACTGTTTCTCATTGATATATTTCATATTAAGAGATGCTACTTATGTTATTTCATCTGTTTTTGCATGGTTGATGACTTTTGGAGGATGGACCGCTGAAGTCAGGATTCTGATGGAAAAGGCACTGTTTGGAGGCAAAATTTGCGAAGATCAGAAATCTCGGAAAATATACGGAAAATCCTATTTTTCCAGAAAACGAAGGATGCCAGAAGGGGGAGCGGAGATGGGGCACAGGGGGTCCACACCACCCCCTGGCGCGGGCCAGCCCTGGCCGCGCCACCAGGGGGTGTGGCCACCCTAGCCTACCTCTGGCTCTGCTCTTTGGCATATATTATCCTCCTGAAACCCTAAGACTCATGGAGCGACCACAGGAAGGTTCCGTCGCCTCTGCGGGGATGAAAACTGCAGAGAGAGAAAGAGTTCTCCGGCAGGCAGAAATCTACCAAGGAAATTCCTTCCCGGAGAGGGGAGATCATCGCCATCAACACCACCATCAAGCTGGACTTCATCGGGATCATCATCATCTCCACCAGCACCATCATCACCATTCCATACCGCTGTAACAATTGGGTTCAATCTTGTATAGTTCTTAGGGGAAACTATCCCAGTGTTGATTACTTGTTGTAGTTGATGCTATTGAGTGGAACCATTGAATTATTGTTATGTTCAGATTGTTACTTATCATTATTTCATCTCAAATCTTGATCCATATGATGTCTTGTGAGTAGTTTGTTTAGTTCTTGAGGACATGGGAGAAGTCATGTTATTAGTAGTGGAATTGTGTTGAGAAAGATTCAATAGTTTGTTATTTAAGTTGTGGTGTTATTATTATAGTGGTGTCATGTGAATGTCGACTACATGATCCTTCACCTTTATGGGCCTAGGGGAATGCATTGTGTATTTGGCTACTAATCATAGGGGATGCCAGAGTGACAGAAACCTGAACCCCTGTTAGGAAACCTTTGCACACGGGAGTGGAGGATCTCAGAGTTTAAAGCTATGGTTAGGTTTTTATCTGAATTACTTTCTTGTACTTGCGGATGCTTGCAAGGGGTATAATCATAAGTATGTATTAGCCCTAGGAAGGTCAGTACATTAGCATAGGTTCACCCACACAACACTTATCAAACTAAAGAAGATTAATCAACTATATGAAGCGAAAGCACTTGACGATATTCCCATGCATCCTCGAGAACGTTTGGTCAACTTAAGTAATACAACCGGCTTGTCCTTTGCTAAAGAAAGGATTGGGCCACTTGTTGCATCTATTATTACTCTCTTTTATTTACCCGCACTTTATTTATCTGCATTATCAAAAACCCCTAAAAATCCGTTTGCTAAGTATTTACAGAGAATTCCTGCTCCAAGCCACTCGTCAACACCTTCTGCTCCTCGTTGGGTTCGACACTCTTACTTATTGATAATACTGCGATACACCCCTATAATTGTGGGTCATCACTACCCTTCTCTTTACTATTGGCACTAACTATAACTGATAGCTGGCTACTAAACCTAAAACTGTTTGTTGGCCCAACGCTGACAAACATATTTTGTCCATAGTTTGCTGTCAAGTGGGATCTCCACGGACCACCCTTACCTGGTTACGGTAGCCCTCTTCAGGTACGACTCTAAATCAGCAAGGGTGAAGGGCAAGTGGTATCGACACAATTGTATCACAATGGAAGAAGCGCATGCGTAGATCTGCACTATCCCTGGTATGGTTGGTGCTTTGTGTAATCATGATAAAATATGGCCGAAGCAGACTGCAAAGTTCAGCTTCATGGATGAACAAGGCATCATGGTTCCTCTAACGTGTGACAGTCAGCTAATTGGCTTGATGAAAAGGTATGCTTTGGCTTGCATGTTTGAGCTGAATTGTGATGTACTGGATGTGGAAGCTGCTGCAACTAGGAGTTTCCCTTCTATTCTTGGACAGGGTGGTCGCTCGAACCCAATTAGCTCCTAGTAAGCCAAAGTCTCTTGGAGTTCGCATGTTTGTGCTGAATTGTAATTTTTGTTTTATTTACTCTGTAGATATTAGGAAGTTATGCAACAGTCATATTTATTTGATAGGCGGTTAAATTCTGGAGCTATGTGTGTGGAACTTGTCAGGCAAAAAAATCTACCCACGTTCTCGGAGTAAAATGTACCGCGACTTAGGGTTTGGAAATGCCCGAGTCAGTAGTTGAATCCAAAATTGTGATTGTGCCACTACTATTTGAAAACACGTAGCACCGGTTCCACGGTTGCTGAGGGGTAGGAGGTCTCCAAATTCGATGGAATGTAAGTGCCACAGAAATAAATTATTTTAGCTGCTACACTCCATGAAACGGCAACTTATTTCAGCTGTAGCACAATGACATGGCAACATAAACAGCAATGGCAAACAATAATGCCCAGATGATGAGGAAATCGGTACCACTTTTTGGCCTAATCTTGAGCCCGTCTATCTCACCACCTCCCTGCTCCTGCATCCCCTGCATCTGGCGAAGCTCCCGGATCTCCAGTAAGAGGTTATACGTGCTTCCACTTTATAAATTGTGGTTGTGCCATTTGCATGCGGCACAATCCACGTAGGTTACGTTTAAACAAACCACCAATGTCAGAATTCCACCATCATCAGACAAAAGGAAGTAATGCAGGATTAAGACAGATTAACGGGCGACCAAGTTTTTCTCCCAGGACTCCGAGACCACTAGTTCAGACCGCTAGGTCAACAAGTACTACTCTTACAACTTAAAAAAGTACGGAGCTCAAGCTAAATAGAACTAGTTATCACACATCTCCTTGATCTTCCTAATCTTAGCCCGATGTGCATCTTCCCACGAGAGCAAGGATCGAATCGTCTGCTCCGTCTTGTTAGCATTTTTCGTGTGCAGCTTCAATTGTTTCTCTGCATTTATCCTCATGCACTTATCAATACTCATAGTTCTGAACTGTAGGACTTTGGCCTTGTGATGTTCATTCCTTGTTTGAGTCAATTCTTGCTCTGCTTTAGCCTTCAGGCCCAATGCCACGTACCTCTCCTTCTCGACTTTGCTAACCTTGTCTTGCACCCTCTTGAGATCTCGGTTAAGCTTGGTTATGTCAACATGGCCAAATAACTTCATCTCAGGACTCTCAAGAAGTGAGTTGACTATGGATTCTTTCAACTCAACAGTCATATCCCATAGTTTGTCCATCGTTTTTTGCATCGATTTGGGACACTCTGGATCTACCCATTTAACAACACCGCAAGTTCTGCGTTGCAACATTGCACGATGTCCTTGACACCCTAAAAACCTCATGCTCACGTTTCGTCCTTCGAACACTACAAATTTAGCAGAGGATTGTCTTCCTCCGCTAAATTGTGATAGTCGGAGTCGTCTAGCGTATGGTTGTCCTAACACATCATACGTGCATGAGTAAATAGAGTAGATCTAGATCAAAATAGATAATTGGCCACAGATGATAGAGATGAGATGACTCACATTGAAATCACCATGCCTATCATCATGATGCGTTTCCTCACTGTCTCCCCTTGAACCCATAGCGAGAGGGGGTGGGGGACTGGGGTGGCTACTGGAGATATGGCTGGAGGCGCCGTCGGCTTCTGGCTACGGCAGGATGGGAGAGAAGTGGGGAAAGTAGCTTCGAGGGGTAGGAAGAGAAGTATGGGGGGAAGTGACACTGGCATATGGCCCACAGAACTTGTGACACTCGCAAAAGGGGAGCGCGCGGTGTTGCCAGTTTGTCCAGAGCAAGCGGATAGTAAGCATGGCCAATCATGTCGCAGGACAGCATACTAGCGGATCGCTCTTACGAAGAACCATCCCAATCGTCCAAGCGCCCCTGTCGAATGGTATGTAACATCCGTCATGCAGAACAAATGTGTTAGGGCGTGCCTTCTAGAAGAATCGGTCTAACAGCCACCATTAGGGGCTAAGGTTAGGGCTCTCCTAAGGTTAGGATCCATGTGGTTTATGAAAAGAACACACATTTCAATGACACTAGTGGATCCATGTGGTTTATGTAAAGAACACACATGCAAATGACTCTAGTGGATCCATGCGGTTTATGAAAAGAACACACATGCAATGATTCTAGTTGTGGTTTATGAAAACAACACACATACAATGACTCTAGTTGTGGTTTATGAAAAGAACACACATGCAATGACACTGGTGGATCTAGTTGTGGTTTGTGAAAAGAACACACATGCAATGACTCTGGTGGATCCATGTGGTTTATGAAAAGAACAAACATGCAATGACTGGTGGATCCATATGTGGTTTATGCACTACTAGAGAAAGGCTTATGGATATATTTATTATCAGTGGAGCATTTTTTTGAATATGCTCCACTGATAATTATCAGTTGCGCATTTAAAAATATGCTCCACTGATATTTTATCTAACCAATGGCGCACATTGCAAATAATGCGCCACTAATAATGTGGGCCGGCACCCTGGAGGGCTATGGACCAATATGAATGGCGCATATGTCCATATGCGCCATTGATATATGCTTATCAATGGCGCATATGCAATATACGCCATTGATATTCTCCTCACCAATGGCGCATCGTTTCCTACATGCGCCATTAATAACTATGTGGGCCCCACCTAGACCCCACCACTTGGAAAGGTGGCAGGAATATCAATGACGCATATTGGAGATGCGCTACTGATATTTTTTTGCCAATGGCGCATATTGCAAAAAATGCGCCACTTATAATTTGTGGTGAGCTCAAATATGACACAAAACATATTTATAAATGTTTTGTTTTAAACAAAATAAAATGAATAAATATTAAAACCTATTTTATAAAAGTTTTACTAGGGGAGGCAGTCCAGTCCGTAGGCCAGACCACCTACCACCCCGGTAGACCACCACACCTAAACTAACACACGACGCACAACACACACGGTATGCACGCACGCGTACACGCTACTCTATCACATACACAACCCACAGAGTGCGCTAGCACACACAACACACACCTCCCGACGCTCTCCCTCATGAACCCTCCCATCGCCCTCTGCTCGCCCCGCTTCCCCCATCTGCGCGCGTCGTCGGCCACAGGCCCTGCTGCCGTTTTCCTCCCAATTCTGCCGCCGCTCGATCCTGGACCGTTGTGCCGTCCATCACCCCGGGCTCTCCCCGACCCACCTCCACGCCAGCGACCGGCCGTGCCCTCCGTGTCGGTCGTCTTATTCCTCCCCTCATCGGCCCGACCTCGCTGCCTGCCTCCTCTGGCCCCTCAGTAGTGAAAGCCAGCGACCCCCATCGACCCGACCCCATGGCCGATCCGAGCTCGGTGAGCCTCCCCAACCTCTCTCCCTCCCCTCCATCTCCCCATCCCTTCCTCTGAGTCGGATTTTTTTGGCCATGTGCAGCAGATCCGTGAGCGACAGGGCTGGATCCTTTGAGGCAGGAAGAGAATATGCTGAGCTCCGCTATCCTGACCTCGAACTCTCTGGTCCTGACGACTTCACCATCTTCCTCATCGACCGGGAGGTGCACAAGGCCTTCCACTCATCCTCCTCAGCCACGTCTATACCTCCATGGCTCCTGACTCTACATCGACAACGGCAAGAAGGCCAGAGGTACAAAAAGATCATTATCTCTCAATCGACTAGTTACAGCACAAATTCATTGTTTGTTTCATCCTCTTTGTACTGGATATGGGTTCTTGGGAGATCAGTCCTCATTGAGTAATTTCCGCAGTATCTTGAAAGTCCTAGAATTTCAAAGAAATAGAAACATTCATGAATTCAGGCCATATTCAAAAACAATTTGATTTTTTTTAGTGTTTATGTGGGCTTTTTTGGTACTGCGGATTCACACGTTTGTTAAGACATCAGTAGGGTAATGGTACTGGCAGGGAAGCAGCGTGGGTTCATCAGCAGCGGTTGATTACAGGGTAATGGTACTTTGAGTTCTTATTAGTTCAAACTGACAGTCAAGGCATGGCATATTTGTACATTTAAAAAAGAGCTTGGAGTTTGCTATCCTGGTTGGTGACTTAATTCCTTCAGGAATTTTTTAGTGAAATGATCTAGGTCGATTGTCCAAACAAGTATGGATTCCACTAGACTCGGTGTCTTATGGTCAAGTAGGGACCTTTCTAGACTAAGAATGTTTCGTGCCAGATTTTGATAACCTTCACATCCATGGGTATTGTTGATAACCTTCACATCATTGTCAATCTCCTTATATTATTTCATTGCAGAACTGGACTGCATAATGTACCGCGGTACAATCAACAATTGCTCTCCTCTTGATATCAAAGTGTTCTGGTGGAATGTCAATACCAACTCTCTTATGTACTTTCTGGCTCAAGATTTGGTACCCTTGGTAGCCATTAACATGATAATTAGAAAGATGGTACATGTATCGCATGCAGTTCCATCCTGTTCAAAAGGCAACTCTTCATTTGTACTTAATTTGAGACATCTGACTGGTAGTTTATTCCTAGGTTTCATATTGGTCATCCATGTCGGCAGGTGGCATGGAAAATTTGACCTATCATATTCTGATTCCTAATTTTCTTAGTGCTCATCCATGTCATAAATTAGGCAGGCAGAATGGAAAAGATGGTCCATCATACTAACATTTAGTTTGTTATGTACAATCCATCCTTTCTTTAGTAATGAAGTAATTGGACAATCTTTGAAATGGCATAGGATGAAACATAAACCATATAATAAATAAGTTAATCCAGACATGCAAACACAACTTGGGAGTATGAGGAAAATAGATTCAAATCATAGGAATGAAAACCATTCTAGTGACCCAGTGGCCAGTCATCTAGCACAATGATGCTCCATTAGGACATTGTGGAGCTTCTTTCTTAAAAAACTTGTATTAGCAGTACAAATCACATTAACCTGTCTAGCTATTTTCATTGGTTAGGCCAGCTCTAGATGAAAACAAATGCTCGATCTTAGCCAGGCTCACAGATGTGCTCATAGTCAGGACACACTCAAAGTTCACTACAGCCCTAACAAAAAAATTCTTACATCAGGAAAAAAGATGCCACTAAAATGATGTATATTTTATCTTCAATTCTAGACTCATGTCAGTGGGGTTCCTGGGGATGTGTACATGTGAGCAGATCCAGGCAGACGTTGAACCCCTGCGTCGCTGTGCTCCGCTTCGGCTTGTCCAGGGCCCAGTTCTGGAGCTACTGGATCCTCTCCTTGGAGAGCCCATACATGTCCCCAATCAGGATCGTCCCCAGGAAGTCGTGCTTGTTTTTTCTCTTCACTTATCTTACATGGATTGCAGCATTTTAGCTAGACAGAGATGTATAGTTTACTGTGCTTTTTTTGCTGTAACATAAAAGGATTGCTCTGCTTCTGGTTACTGTTTTTGTTTTCTGATCTACTATTACAAGTTGGAGCTAGATCTTCTGTTTACTGTTTTTTGTTTTCTGGTCTGCTATTACAAGTTGGAGCTAAACAAAGGAAGTAACCTATGTACACTTCCTATGTACCTTGTGTAACCTGTGAGAGCAGGCGGAAGCTACGTGGAGGAACCACCTCCTAGGTGAAGAGAGGAAGAAGATGAAGACCTTGATCGCGCCCCCGGTCTTGCTCACCGTCATTGCGGTTGCACTCTACTTGATCATATAGTTTAGGGCTGGTGACCACTTTATTTGTGTAATGTGAGATGATATCAACTTGTATCCTCCAACACTTGTGTAAATAATTCAGGCACATGTCACTATATCGGGTTCTAATTGATTTGATGACTATAATTGTGTTTGTAATATCTCTGTTTCGATAAACTATGTAGAATGCATCATTTGTACTACTTTCTACAGCTATTTTTTGTATAATACTCTGTATAATACACTGTATACCTGTATAATATCCAGTATAATACCAGTAACAATACCAGGGAAGAGCTGTATTGAGTTCTCTTGTTCTAAATATCAGTGGCGCATCTGCTAATTTACCAGTGGCGCATATGTTATCAGTGGCGCATTATGTAGAAATCCTCCACTAGTAAAACGTCAATGGCGCATATTGAATATGCGCCACTAGTTGTCTCATTATCAATGGCGCTTATTTGATATGCACTATTGATACTTAATTATCAGTGGAGCAACAGTAGTGGCACATTCCATTTGCGCCACTGATAGCAAAAAATATGCTCCACTGATAAGCAATTCTCCACAAGTGATGAAAAGAACAAACATGCAATGACTCTAGTGGATCCATATGTGGTTTGTGAAAACAACAGACATGCAATGACTCTAGTTGTGGTTAATGAAAAGAACACACATGCACTGACACTAGGGGATCCATATGTGGTTAATGAAAAGAACACACATTCTATGGCACTGGTGGATCCATATGTGGTTTGTGAAAAGAACACACATGCAATGACACTGGTGGATACATATGTGGTTTCTGAAAAGAACACACATGCTCATGAATTCCAGTGGATCCATATGTGGTTTATGAAAAAAACACATACAATGACTCTGGTGGATCCATATGTGGTTTATGAAAAGAACACACATGCAATGAACTATTGTGGATCCATATGTGGTTTATGAAAAGAACACACATGCAATGACTCTAGTGGATCCATATGTGGTTTATGAAGAACACACATTCAATGACATTGGTGGATCCATATGTGGTATGTGAAAAGAACACACATGCAATGACTCTACTGGATCCATATGTGGTTTATGAAAATAACACACAATCAATGACACTAGTGGATCCATATGTGGTATGTGAAAAGAACACACATTCAATGACACTGGTGGATCCATATGTGGTTTGTGAAAAGAACACACATTCAATGACACTGGAGGATCCATATGTGGTTTGTGAAAAGACCACACATTTAATGACTCTAGTTGTGGTTTATGAAAAGAACATAGATGCAATGACACTCGTTGATCCATATGTGGTTTATGAGAAGAACACACCTGCAATGAGCTCTGGTGGATCCATATGTGGTTTATGAAAAGAACACACATGTAATGACTCTGGTGGATCCATATGTGGTTTATGAAAATAACACACCTTTAATGACACTGGTGGATCCATATGTGGTGTGTGAAAAGAACACACATGCAATGACTCTGGTGGATCCATATGTGCTTTATGAAAAGAACACACATTCAATGACTGGTGGATCCGTATGTGGTTTATGAAAAGAACACACGGTCAATGACACTGGTGGATCCATATGTGGTCTGTGAAAAGAACACACATTCAATGACACTGGTAGATCCATATGTGGTTTGTGAAAAGAACACACGTGCTCATGTGGTTGTTGAAAAGAACATACATGCAATGCCACTGGTGGATCCATATGTGGTTTGTGAAAAGAACACACACTCAATGACACTGGTGGATCCATATGTGGTTTGTGAAAAGAACA